>JAZDUA010000230.1:945000-1072500 GCA_038098605.1 Gryllus longicercus
GAATCTGACCGGGGGATCCAAGGGTTTGAGGGGGCGGATTTTTGGCACTAGCTAGATGGCCTGGTGGAATTCAACTGCTGACTGGAAGATAATTCTAGTGGGCGGCTGCTTTGATCAGTAGTTTCTCGTTTTTGCCAGTCTAGGGCAAATTTCCGAGCAATGCCGGTGAAGTACCCTACAAAAGAGGCACCGACCGGTCGCCTTCCTTGTCATATCTTCTTCCCTTACACACGCACACACACATTTACATGCACTGCATAACCACACGTTAAGGGAGCTTAGAACTCGTCCCGGCTAGGGTGGTTCCCCCGCCTGAAAATACCTGGAGGAGCAACCCAGCTACCTCCCGGAATAAAAACAACACACACACACACACGCACACAGACTTGCCATAGCAAGTACTACACTACCATACATGTTGGGAAACCCATCCGAAAATCTCTGCAGCAAATGTCATTCTTGATACCGAAAAATTGATTGACGGCAAAACATGTCGTCTCTGTGGATAACGCTAGAGCCAAACCGTTCTGCACGTTTTCTCAAAAATTGATATTTCCCGATCGATTTAAACGAACTCAAGGCCTACAAAGTTTGAATATTTTGATTTTTGAGGTCTCTTTACATGAAGCTTTATCAACATTTCAATTTTTTTCAAAAATTTTTTGATTAAATTTCTTTCTTGGAAAGCGTAAGGAGGTTTAAAAGAATGATGAAATTCCATTTTCGTTGAGGTTGGTTGGGTGATAGTGATTCCGGGCGCGTCAACTACTAAGGTCATTAGTCCCGTAAGTACAGGGCATGTTTTTCTAGGGAGTGGCGATGATTTTCCTCCGCTGGATGGGGAGATCCGGCACCGACCTGCCGTGTGCTAGCAGGGTTTCCTCCAACGTCGTATATCCCACCAGCGGGGCACCGCCCTGCTAGAACAAGCTCAAAGCTCCCGACCGGTCTCCCGGCGTGTGTGGTAGTGTAGAGCGTGTTAGTAAAAGTGTGCGTAAAGGGTGAGGATAGGACTGGGGAGAGAGAGGAAAAATAGCGCGCGGTCCGTGGTCCGTTTGTAAGGGTACCGCTCTGCCATTTGCTGGAGAAACCACGGAAAACTAATGATCAGAGCAACCGATCTCTAGAATTCTCCTCCAGACAGCGGCTGAATTCGACCTAGCTGACAAGTTAATGTCGAAAATCTTACCACTGTCGGTACTCGAACCTAGAAACTCGCGATCAGAAGCACTGCAATGAGATCACTTCTCCCGGTCATTATCGTTGAAATCCGTGATATTTCGATAATTGCAAATGCCTCCTATAGGTTGATAAAATGGACGGTTTTAGAAACTTCAAAACCTTCTCTAATGAAATAGGTTTGAAAGAATTTCTGTTAAGTCCTTTTTTGTAAAAGAAGGGTACAAAATCGCTATTTTGGACCTTTTCCCCAAAATCAGAAATTTTAAACTTATTTTATGAAGTAATGATAAGAGCTAGGAGATTAAAATTATGCATTAAGACACATTGTAATATTGATATGTTATAAGCCAAGATTAAATATTCTAACTCAAATATTAAGTAAAATATCATATGTTAAAATCTAGAATTTGTTTGTAATTTTTGTAATGTTTTCGGCGAATTTGATACAATATATTCACTGTGTATTAAGAATGGCCAAGTTGATATTGTTTTCATTGAACGAAACGTAAAATATTGTATATGTAGGCTCAGTTTCATTTGTTTAACAATAACGGAGAAGGAAATATTGCAACCAAATTTGCGAAAATCTTACAGTTCTACTGTACAACGACGCTGCAAGGAGTCAAACAAATAGCTATATATCCAAAACTAGTTCACCTATGAAGCCAGAACTTGACAAACGTTTCTTTGAGACATATTGGTCTCGACATACACGATTTCATCAAAATACGAGATGGTCACGTGGGCTACCAATCTCCAAAATTTCACCACTCAACATGGCATGACCCTATAGTTAATAATGACAGACGTCAAATAATGTTTTGTTTCCTACTGCCCATTTTTTTATGTGGTTGATTAACATGTGATGATTCACTTTACAATTTCATGAACGTTGCTACATGGATCCTAACGAATTCGAGGAATCCTAAATCTGGTGCTTTACGTGAATGTCTCTTTTGTGAATTCTACGTAACCTCTTGTAGCGTCTATTAATGATACTGATAATGATGCATATAAACTGCGATGGCGAAGGTTTGTTGGAGTGCCTTCCTTTAAAGTCCTGGCAGTTAACATCAAAATCGAGAATTACCCACGGGACTACTGAACGCGTTTGCACAAAAAGAAGATGAAGAGTGCAATTTGTAGAATTCGTCGACTAAATAATGTAGTGTAAGAGGAGTCGCTTGGGGTTTGGAATCAGCACAGATGTAACTTCCGGCTCATTTCGTGTTCGTATAATCTATCGTAAAGTCAAAGGCGATATCAAATAATTTTTAGTGTGGTTGTTATATTATAACAACCATGCTAAAAATTCCCCACTTAACACTTCTCAGCCACTGATATTCTACTAGATGAGTCCGTTGTCAAACTATCACAATTAGTACTTCTCCATTTGATGATGGGATTAAAGTTTAATCTCGATTAAATGGGTAAGAAAGTTACGGAATGAAAATAAAAAGCCATATCCATGCGCCGGATATCAACGCTTTATTTCTTCTGTAAGCTGTTTCTTATTTCATTTTTAGTCTACGGTTAACATTATGAATGACTTCGAACAATCCTGCAATTTCTATCTTTATTAAATCCTTCACAAAATTTTGTTTAATTAATACTTTTAGTCGTTGCGTCTGTCACTACACAACAATTATCTGATTACCAAATAGGTGAAAGGACAACACAGAGAGAATGTCAAGATAATAATGATAAATGAATATTAAAATAAGGAATTTCGTAGCAAGGTTTGAAAGCCATTGAGACGAAAATTTCATACATCAAGCAGAGTAAGTGACAACGCCTGATAATTTTCTCCTACTAAAACGTTTGTGGGATGGTGAAGCTAGGTACTCATTAAAACAAATTAATTTGAAACATAATAATTATTTCTTAAGTGTATTGCAATGATCCCAAGTGCAGATAATTAAGTGCATATAAAGTGCATATAAAAATCCGCGAGTATTTAAAAATTAGCTATTTTTCAAGTTCTTTGGATTAAGCGATTTTGCTTATATAAATTTAGATGTTATACACCTGTATTTTTGTGTGTATTAGGGAAATAACCAAGAAGAAATTGAGAGACAAATAAGCTTGTGGAGAAACGTGACACGAAGTATAAACTGTCTCATGGAACAAAACCATCTCTAACACTACGAAAAGACGTCTTTACTCCTCACTAGTTAAGAATGTTACAACTCCGTACTAGTTCAGAAGTTTGGGAGATTGATAAAAGAACAAAAGGGAAGCTGCTGGCCCTTGAAATTGACTTCTGGCGTAGAAGTTGCTGTTATAGCAGATGTGGCCGAATCAGGAACGACGACATAAGAAAGAAAATGGATGTAAAGAAATCTGTCCTTGACGAAATAGAGCAAGAACAAATCGTCTGGTACGGTCATGTTATGCGAATGACAGATGAAAGAAGGCCAAAACGAGTCCTGCAATGGTTGCCGACAGAAAGAAGAGAGGAAGACCCAGACTTGCATGGCAGCAGGGAGTGCAAGAGGCTATGATGGTAAGAGAAATGCAAGATGATCTATTGTCAAATAGAGAGGCATGGAGACTGAGAGCGGAGAAACGGCGACAGCTGTAGAGCAACTCCGTTACATATAAACCTGTGACTCCAAACTCTAGTATTATTCCACATTCAAAAAGTAACATCCATTATTTTTAATTCATTAAACGTTAATACGTTAAGTAACAGCCATTAAAAGTAATATCCATTAGAGGCGGTTCCTCTCAATAAAAAAATACAATTTAAAATTTCAAATAAATTATCAGACGCTACATTAAAATACGCATGGTTGTATAGCTCCAAATTACTACGACGTCCATTGGCGTCATGTGTGTCGACGTAAATCTAAACATTGTGGACGACAGGGGCGATAAGACCCGTGACCGGGGAGGGGGGGGGCGTCTCCTTTGCCATGCCTCCGCTCTCGCGCTCTCCCCGCCCCCTCCCCCTCTAACACGCATCGCATCCTTCGCCGCCCCCGCACCGCGACCCTGCTCGCTCCGGATCAGCACCTGGAGAGGACAGGCATAGCTCAGGGCCTCATTGGGCTGCGCAGCGAAACGTGGCAATGCTGCAGCGGCGGCGGCGGCGGCACGCGGGCGCGCTCGTCTCGCCCCGGGGCCAGGTGAGCGAGGGTGGAGCCGAAGAGAGAGCCGCGCGCGACGGCGGCGGCGGCGGCGGCGGCGGCGGTGGGCGAGAGGCAGCCGTGCGTGACCCCCGGGCGTCGAGACCGCTCTGCGGCCCAAGCCCTGCCCCAGACCCGAGCCCCGGCCGCAGCTACGGCTATGGCTACGGCGCCGCGCCGCACCGCGTAGCTCCGCACTGCACGACTCGGCCCCGGCCCCGGCCGCTTGCCTTAGGCATTGCCGGTTCTGCAGAAAAGAATTCTGTGAGGACGGTGCCGAGAGTGGGAGCGCGAGGGAACGAGCGCGGACGAGGAGGAGGGTGAGAAGCGAGCGAGCGCGCGGGAGAGAGAGAAAGAAAGACGGAGAGAGAGAGAGAGACAGAGACAGAGAGGGGAAGGGGGTTGTGACCTATTGATCCTCGCCTGGGGCAAAACGTGATGGAGGCTGTGTATATATATGAGAAGAGAGGGGGAGAGACAAAAGAGTCCCGCGTTCTATTCCCGAGGGCCCATCTGCATAGATAATGATGTTTCCCAGCGAGAGATCCCGCGCTATACATACACTTGAACGCCCCGCAATCTATATCACTAGCAGAAAGACACGCACCAAGTTCGCAAACTCCAATTACGTCCATATATCATTTTCAAAAATCGTTAAAATTGCCCTGGTAAAGTGCAGTGGCTGCCTCCTCTTAGCTCTTTCGGAGCCGATCGGTTTGTCTTTTCCTTGACAAACGCTCGCTAATGACTCAAGCTCGCCCTTCCTTTGGCGTTGGGGCAGCGAGGGCATGATAACAGCGGACTCGTCGCCAGTAGTTTGTATTCTCCCGAGGAAATTTATTTTGCAGCGGGCGCTTTCTGCCTGGTGGAGGAGGGTCTGTGGTGCGTGAGCGGCGCGGCGCCTCATGAGGACTACGACCGTGGCGCCCTCGGCCCCCGCAGCAGTGGCGGATCCAAGGGGAGGGCCGTCACGGTGGCCCTGTCACTTCCCCTCAAAACCAACATTTCTTGTGATTTTACCATAGGCATGCCCTGGAGGCCGCGATCTCCTCGAAAATTTTGAAAGGGGTTCCATAGCCTTACATTTATGTTTTCATAATAGGATAACATGTTATTTATAAATAACATATTATATTATGGAGACATTTTATTCCCGTTAAAACATTAATCCCTTATATTACCCTTTTTTAACCGGACAATTTAGGGGAATTGTTCTGTATTTGGAGAATAGACTCTGCAAGCCGTCTGGCAACCCGGTTTCAACTAAAATTTAATTTTATTTGTTCATTGCAATATAATAGTTATTTCATTCTGCTCGTATGTTTTATTTATTTGCAAGAAAAATCTGTCATAGTCAAATAAAAAGTTTAAAACAAAGGGGGCCGTGGAATTACTAGGTCTCTCCTCTTGTTTTGAGCTGCGGACGCCTATGGACTTTACTCAATGTTTCAAGCAAGAATAAAAAGAAATATTTTAAAAATATTTAGAAGGAGAAATTTGCTCCCATCTTAAAATACTTCTGGATTCGCCCCTGCCCCGTAGAGTAGTGATGTGAAGGTAGAGTGAAACCTGCCGAATCTGTTACCTCTTCCATGTTTTCGTGGAACCAACTTATTTATCCACAAGGCACGTGCATACCCCTTCTTTTGTAAGTGGTCACCTGGCTTTGTTACAGCGTCCAGGCACACTTCATATATTATCATCTATTAGACGGTCAGAAAACCATGAAAATTTTGCAATTTTGAAGAGTTGTACAATAAAAAGCATAAGGGTAGTGAAGAATATTGATTTAGTATCTTTCTGCAACAGGACGCATTATCAGATTATGTGGAATAAAGATATTTAGACACGCTAACTCGTGGGAGAATTACATAGTAGTTTCAGATAACACTAGATGATTTTCATGCATTCTTTGAAGTTCATTTAGGATGTGAATAGCAATTCTAAGTCTAGTTGGGAATCAAGTCTACAGATATAATGATTTTGTGTGGTTTACATGCGAACGTGCAAATAAACTTCCCGTTTCATGTAGATATAGGGTAAATTAAAAGTGCGAATTATAAATATGTTAATTAATAGGTGTGTACATAAATACACTTGGCAGTAGGGATTGGCAGTGAACAATTAACAAATTTAAGCAATTGCAGAAAATAATAAATCTTTCTTGTAAAGCTAAAAAATACAGACTGTCTATTAGCTTGTGATGCAGCGTAGCAAATACCTTGAGTTTAGGTATACTATTTATTATAAAGGTATTCTCGACAATATCGCCTTACTGCTAGTGTTTAACGAGGGTAAGAGGTAGGGTCCCATACAAAGAGAAATAGGGTAAAGTTCTAATCCCAAATTTCAAGTTGGTTTTACTAACAGGATTTTTCAGTAGCAGAGGTTTCGTATATCTTATTAAATATTCAAAACGGTTATATAGTACACAAATGTTTTCAATGGTATTTGCTCAATGGATTTTTCGCAGTACTCAGAAGTCACTTCATCATGATTAAAGAGTGAATGGCATTTATTCCAGTATAAATCATAAAGGAAAGATTGAAATGATTTCAAGGCAGAATCGTAAGCGTAGCAAATCCAGTGACAGAGGCCAATGATAGACAAAGGGATCTGGTGCAGGTCAAACAATACAGAGGTGAACTAATAAAGACGAATATAATATGATGCAACGGCCTACGATATTTTAGGCGATACATTTCATTACCTAATGCATACTTTCTAAAACAATAAAATACTTAATGCAGAGATCCTTTATACAGTTGTAATTTCATACCCAATGGAAGAGATATGAGATGTATCAATTTCCAACATGCATGTTGAAATAAAACATACTATTACCTATTCATTTAAAAATGTAAATATTCTAGTCAAAATGTACGGAGGGGGACTTGAAATTGTATCTTTATAGGCAGGTATAAAATATGTCGTTCTCGCTACAACAGACGAAACAGTGCAGAAAAATATTTTTCCAAGTTCGTGAACTTCTTATTGATCAGCCTTTGTTTACTTATATAAAATGAACATCAATTGTATCAAATTAGGTGTAGGTCGGATTCACCTAATATTTCAAAAGTTAAGATCTCAGTCCAATAATCTGTTCAAGTTCATCGAAAGGGAACAAGCTTTAAGCTAGTCTAGGCCAAAGACATGGCTTTAGCAGTACTTTACGTTTTCACCAGGCAGTAAATATCTCATTTTAAAGCTCCGCACACCCATAGCTGTTTACATACCAAGTTTTGACATCACGTAAAAGGAAACGGGTCGTTTTGGAAGATGCCTTGGTCCATTGAATATTTTAAGAGCGGGTCAGGGTTCTGCTGCAGAGATGCGGGCAGACTGGCCAGGAAGGAGACTTGGGCTGTTGATGACGCAGCATAGCAGGTCGACGCACAATGGAATGTGACGAATATAGTGCCGGTGCTCTCGAGTTGTGTGTTGGAGCAATATAATATAAAGTTACATAAACACTTCAGATAATGGGGGAAAGCCGGTATGGCTGAAGGGACGTGGCTAACTCGGTTTGAAGGGTCACGGGTTCTAATACCGCCCCTGCCATGGATGTTTGTGTGTGTTCATGTTGTCCTTATGTTACCCAACGTTAAAAGTTACAGTAGTCGCTATAGGACCGAGCAGTTTAAAAACGACCTTAAATAAATTAATTTAAAGAAATGTGTGATAATGGTCTTTGTGCTGTTTTGGCCACCACAAGTGACTTTCTTCTGGGATTCCCCATTCAAGAGATCTGAATTGATCAGAGAATCGTGGACACTTTCCTTCAACCACCAGATCGCTCCTTCAATTTAAAGGTTCGTTTAGATTCGCTGTCGCGAACGCGTTCGATATTATCAGTGAGAACTCGTGTTCCAATGAAGAGAAGGATGTGAAGAGGTACGAAGTGAAGTGGGGAAGAGGGGGGGTCATGGGAAGGTCGGGGACCAGCGGAGGCTGGGTTGTCTAGAGGCATGGGAAAATGCGAGGGGGTGGAGAGGACGGGGGCATGGAGAGGACTGAGATGTGGCCGGGATAGTTCTAATAAATAGAGAATGTGGAGAGGCACGAAGTGAAGTGGGGAAGATGCGGGTAACATGGGAAGGGTGCGGACCAGGGGAGCCGATGGAGGTTGGGGCGTTGGGTGGGTGGGGCAGGGGGAAAGACGAGGGAGCGGAGAGGACGCGGGTATGGACAGCGCTGGCGTGTGAAGAGGGTGGGGGGAGAGCATGCGCGGCAAAAGCGCGGGGGAAGGGAGGCCGGACGAGGGTGAGCGGTGGTGGGCGGCGCGGGAGCGGGGGCGAGGGCGGGGGCGAGGGCGGGGGCGAGGGCGGGGGCGAGGGCGGGGGCGGGTGCAGGTGGCCGGCGCTTCTCCGAGGCGCTGCCGCCGCTGGCAGGTCGTGCTGCCCCGCGGGCGCCGCTCCTCGCCCCACCCGCCCCGCCCCGCCCCGCCCCGCCTCGTCTCGTCTCATCTCGCGAGCTTGAGAGATGCCCGCGCCGTAAAGCTGACCTTGTGCGATACACTTGGCTCGACGCTGGAAGGCAGCCCGTGGTCACTACAAAGGCCCTTGTTCAGACTGCGCGCTCCCCTCGGCTCCATCAACTCCGTAGAGATCGACGCCAATGAGGACGCGAGATATGTCAGTTCGTTTGCGGCAACAAGTAAAAATAATAAGTCGATCTAAAAACTATGTTTATACAAACGAGCAGTAAAGCTCTGAAGAAGGCCACGGCAAGATGGCCGAAACGTCAGTACAATTGAAGAGACGCGGCTGATCCCGGATGGCCAAGAATGCACTTATACAAACGTGAACCAAAATAAAGGATTACCTGCGTGTCAATTGTGACGAAATAGGGATAAATTTCGGGTAAGTCAAGACACCGAGACACTACGAAAACAATGATAGAGCAGAAAATAATTTACTTATTTGCAAATTTTTGTAATAGATTTAAAGTGTTAGTTAAGTTAGTGGCTTGTATCAGGTCGAGATGCTTAACTTTAGACACATTTTAAATATTTTAATAAAACACTTATAATAGATAAATGTCATTAAAAGGAATGAAACCTACTGAGTATATCTTTCTGTCGATGTCACAGGTATCTACGTGAGATGAATCCTTTATTGATAGTGTATTTTTATTTCTGTATTTATATCTGGATATGCATCGATCAGTCATGCGACCCCTACCGATACGACTGGTGTTCAATTGGGTTGACGCTTGCTATAAGAAGGGGTAGCATTCGAACTTCCCCGTAGTGAACAGTAATTTTGACTCGAAGGAAAATGTCCGATCTACCTTATTGTTTTCGGATGTCTATCCATCTGCCCAAGATGATGTTGAAATCAGGGGCGGATTAATATTTTTGCCGCCTGTAGGCAAATCAAATTTGCCGCCCCCTGTTTAAAATTAATGTTACATTTCAAGTTGTAACGTTTCAGTAACAAATCCTCATTAATTTAAACGTTTTAACTTTAAAAGTAACATTATAATTTG
Source organism: Gryllus longicercus (assembly GCA_038098605.1). Lineage (NCBI taxonomy): Eukaryota > Metazoa > Arthropoda > Insecta > Orthoptera > Gryllidae > Gryllus > Gryllus longicercus. The sequence goes on from JAZDUA010000230.1 coordinate 954,804, forward strand.
CACATTGTTTCTTAAATTAAATAATTTTTTGGATTAGCTAATTTTGGATATAAACTGTATCTTCATAGCAAGTAACGTTCAACATTATTAACGTTTCAGCACTGAAACGTTAACATTAAAAGGAAACTAAAACATGACAACTAGAATTGCAACGTGTTTTCTTTCGTCAACGGGCCTTAGTTTCAGATTCATATACTTCTGAAATCATAAGGTATACTCTAATGAAGTAAATGAAGTAGACAAATAAATAGCTTGTATTAAATATTAATATGATATTTTTAAAATAAAAGTATGATTTATGCTGTTATAGTTTTTAGAGAACCAAATTTGTTTTAGAAAATATCAAGAAAATTTTGCGCCATTGAAAATTTGCCGCCCTTGAAAATTTGCCGCCGTAGGCACGTGCCTACTGTGCCTATGCGTAAATACACCTCTGGTTGAAATGTAACATTATTTTGTACGCAAATGAAGGAGGAAGTCAGTGCCCAGTCCATAGTGGTTACCTGAGTAAGTAATGTTGTCGCCGTTATTTTTATACTTAAAATATTTATAGATTGATATTTTGTTAATATTTTGATTGACTGTTGACATTGGATGACATTTTGTTTTTCCGTTATCATAAGCTGCTAAGGACCGTTATCACCGCAAGTCTCGTAAGTGCGGTGGATGTTTTATCCCGGGAGGTGGCGGTGTTCCTCGCTGAAGTGTGAGATACGACGCCGACCTACCCGCCGGCTTGGGGGGTTTCTCTCCGGTTACTCTTATCTCTACCAGCATAGGGTTACCATACGTTCTCTTTTCCCCGGACATATCGTCTTTTTGATGTAAGAGAAACTGTCCGAATGGATTTTACAAGAAAGCTCGAAATGTCCTCTTTTTATAGGAAGGGGGCATTACTTTTAAATGTAACCTAGAAGTTTATTGTGCGAAGGATACTGCGCTATTTTCAACTTATTCGTGTAACCGACATCATATTTAAATAAATAAATGTATAACTAAATGCCATTTAACTTTAACTATCTCGCCTAACAACAGCCAAAATCCATAGATCAACTATACTCCTTCAAATGTTCCTTACACCATGAAATGCAACAGCTGTGGTTCTTATATTTCGAGCGTGATTCCAAAAAGAAAATGCTATTTTAATAACACATTTAAAGAAAAGTTCAAAGTGTTTGTTGCAAGGTTCAAAGCAAAGTTCTAATTGTTGAGAGATATTTCATCATCAGCCAATTACTTCTGGTATAAAAGTGGAAAATATCGTAATGATAATGAAGCAGACCTTTTGTGTGATTGCGAATGTGAAGACAATGATTGAAGTATTTATTTTTTTTAGTAGTAGGCATTTTGTCTTTAAGAAAATACATTATTATATTAAAATATTTCTTATGAAGTATCCTATTTTTTTATAAGAAATGTCCTCTTTTTCCATAATGGAAATATGGTAATCCAACCCCAGCAGGGCACGGCCCCTGCCGGAACAAGCTCTAAGCTTTGACTGGTCTCCCGGCAAGTGTGATAATGTAATGCATGTACGTGTGTGTATGAGAGAAGGGGAGGAAATAAGAATGAGTATGAGTAAGGAAATATCGCCCGCGGTTTCAGGCATACCTGATAAGGTACTCCTCCGGCATTCGCTTGATACTGATAGACAAAAACACGGAAAACTATCGGTCAGAGAGTCTTCCTGCAAAAATTCTCCTTCATTCCTCCTTACTTGCAATAATAAAATGATTCATATTCTTCGTCGGACACACTGCTTCAGGTTTCAACATATCAATCGCTGCAGGAAAACAGTTTGCTAATAGTTTCCTTTGACATTCTGCTAAAAAGGTCGTGGCACGAGATTGTGACACGAGTAGTCCTAGTGCTAGGGACTACTAGTAGGCACAGTTGGCATCACTGCTTTAATTCATTGGTCCCCATTACAGTCCCTTAAGAAAATATCACATTTTGTAGTCATATCAGTTTACTTGAACTTTTCTTCCGAATATATTCAATTTTGTCTTCACACAATTCGACAAGAGATTGATTACGATTTGGCTAGTTCAAATCGAATGGTATGTTTTCGTTTATTGTAAACTGCAGTACCAAATAAAAGTTTTTAATCCTTATGTATAAAAAGAAGAATATGGATTTGTTTTTATACAAATTTGCAGTTTTATTTCGATCTTGAGCATTTGACTTTCAAAAGAAGAAGAAACTTACTGTTTATATAACATAAGCATAATTGTTTTTGGACAAGGGATTAAGTAAATAGTTTTCGCTCTACACCAGTGTTTCCCAACGGAGTCTGTATCGACCCCCTGGGTGTCCATGGAATTTTAAAGGGGGTCAATGTTGATCTCAGGGTCGATAGCCGAATATGCACCGGCAACTGATCGATATAATGAAGATCCTATTGATTACAAAAATATATAAATGAAGTTGATAATGGTTTTCTTATATAAAGGTTCGAAACATCTCATAACACTAATTTACATTTCTAAAATTAAAATAATTATAATAGTGCAAAGTAAAACAAATCTCAAACACTTTTTTCAAAACATTTGTTTATATTATTTGCCTAATTGTTAATAAGTTATTTATGTGCCATTATTAATTTAATTATTATTTTGTATGCTTTATGTTATAGAAAAACTCACGGGGTCGATGAAGGAAATCATTCTGTTAAAAGGGGTCGAAAAATAATGAGTGTTTGAAGGCGTGTATTTTCTTATGCGTCCATGATATTATATTTCATTTTTTGTAATAACATATTCATTTGACCAAGAGTAACATTATTATCATTTTGTTTTGGACAATCTCTAACAAACTTATTTTGCATAAAGTGTAATGGTCTGGAAAAAACATTATGACAATTTTCCTAAGAGACCATATATAAAATTGTACTTTTGCATATTCGAGAGCACTAGCAAATCAAGAAAAGATTTGAGTGTATTGGACACCTGTTTTGTATGCACGAAGTCAATGATACATCACACATTACTACTCTATCTAAAATACAAACTAATGTGGAAATACACGCAATATAGTATTGAATCGAAAATGATTAAATATAGTTTCTACGCTGCCTCCTTTAAGTTCAAAAGGCATTTTCAAAATTGCTTGTTTACTTTTTTCCTACTAAGTAATATTGGTGAATACCGGTCAATATCCCTAAGCTATGGCTCGTTGAGAAATTGTCAATACAAAATCACTACAAAATTAAGAGATTTCTGATGTGAAGTTGATATACATTTACTAAAAGGCTCATAGCCAAAATTTTTATTTTTCTCACATTCGCCTTTTAGGTTAAGGAGATAATTAGACGTCGCTCATATAATATTTAGTACAAAAGAAATAGTAGGAAGAAATTTAATTTAGAATCAAGACTAAAAACACGTCATGACTGTCAATGAAATGAGAAGACATCGAAAATCATTCAATAGTAATAAAAACATTTTTTGAGAAAAGACAAAGAAGCATCACATTATAATAATTCGTTTTTAGGTACAATTAATAAAACGTTACATTTCTCTTTTCACTCACAAAGTGTTGACAAATTTCCGTTACTATTTTAATTTTAAAATTAGAAATTCTCAAAACAGAAAAAAGAATTGAGAAATTCCGAAATACCCAATACTGCAGTCTCGCAGTTTCCGAAAACTCATTGAGGTTTTTGATGTAGCCTCTTTCATAGTTTTCCCCAAATACTTTCTTCCGAAGGTTTTGAGAAATTGGCTCTTATCCCTTTTCCTTGTACAGTTTACGAATCGGCTTCGACGCCGCAAAATTAGAAAGTTCTTCAATTGGATCCTGAGAACGCAATTGTGACATGTAACCTACTTTTAGGGCCATGTTAACACTTAAGAATGACCTAGTTGGTTGAGGCTCAGGTCTTAGGTCTCCGCTATTCATTTAAAACAATCTTACGTGCACAAAGCATAATTTCAAACCCATTTAATGAACAAATACTTTGTTGCCGAATAGGCGAAAAAACAAAACAAAAAGAAATTAAGCAAATTATTTTCAAAATATTAGCTTGAAAATAATCCTTAATGTCAATTGCAAATCGAGAGACATCTGCATCAATGCTGATGTGTTACTTAAACGCGCACCGCCAAAGTTAAATCACATTCATATGTGGAATTTCGTATTCCATCGGGTTCTCCTCTGTCTTGATCAGTCTCTGATCTTCAATCGTCGGGAGTCGATTTTTAAACTGGGAAGAAAAAGACCCGATAAATCTAATCATACTCATAGCATGACATTGGTATGCTCAGGAGCATCAGTTCCATACGCTGACTCATTATACTATTCGCGTCAGATAACAATATTCATATAAATACTCTAACATTATTCGAACCGTACAGGAAACAATTCAGTTATAAAATGTGTGTGTGTGTGTGTGTGTGTGTGTGTGTGTGTGTGATACTTTGAAAATGTTGATCTGATCTGCTATCATTGACACCTCTGTAGACTAACATACCTCTTTGTTCTTATTAAAAGCGAAGGATAATATGAATTTTAAAACTTGATTTAATAAATTGTTGCAGAATTACTCATCAATATATGTAATAAATATAACGTTGCCATGAGTAAAGTAGTAGTAAATTCTTCTTTGAAAAATATTTCTAAAATCAATGTTTCCTTCATTTATATTTTGTGAATAAATAAATGAGTTTTAGTAAGAATGAAAACTGACGCCAACACATTCGGCAAGTGTAGTTACATGCACATATTTCTGTAGAACAGTTCAAGAAAGAATGCATATTCAAAATTTGTAAAATTCGACACATTATTAACAGAATATTTACAGTATTTTAGAGTATATTTTTTTTCTTTGTTTATAGTATTTCTCACGTAGTTCTTATTGTTTGAGAAATTTAATCTAAAATAACATGAAATCTTAATATTTTTGTTCTCTACGCGATTGTCCACATTTCCAAGGGCGAAATATTTTAAGAGATTACATTGCAATCTCTTAACCTTCTCGTCTCTTCTAATTTTGGCAGTAAATTTGAGTGATGAGATTGCATGTTATTTTAAGAATAAATCTTGTGTAATCATTACTTCGACTTTGAATATTTCATAAATAATATTATCTAGAGGAATACATTTTTACAACTTTGTAATACCCCTCCCTCAAGGATAATACATAGCGAACAAGTATACGCTATAGAAAGCGACGAAAAAGTTAAAATATGAAGGTGCCTATGAAGAAAATACAACGCAGATTTCTAGATAAAATTCCAAAGCATATTCTAAATATTATGTTAACACAGTACCTCTTTGACGATGACGTTCTTGCATAATATGAATACAATCAACGTCTCAAACGGAAAGTGTTGTGGATCTTCGAACGTATTGGAAATGTTGGTGCCTAGGGAAAAATATTGTATAAATGAATATTATTGCTTAAATCAACCAAAAAAGTATAGTATTGTTTGCAAGTGCAAAATCTTCCTTACTCTACAAATAATCAACTCACGAAAATGGAAGGACGGACATGTTTGGAACCAATATCAATCAGAAGCTGTGCGAAGCACGAACTGGCTGAGCCAAACGTAAAACATAATACACCATCAATTAACAGCATAATTCGAAGTATTGTTTCCCGTCACCGGTGAATGCCTAGATAAAACTGAGCGACGGGCAGAAATGTTCGCCTAGTTTGGAGATTGTGACGTCAGGGGGCGCTATTTCGCTGAGCCGCGGGGAATTGAGCGCAGCCAGTTGAGCGCGAGCCACCGCGCTGCACCGTTTCTCTTGGAGACGGCGGGCGACTCTCAGCCCAGCGGCGACGCCAGTGCTGACGCCCCTGGCAAGCGCACGCCCAGTGGCCCCGTGCTGCGGACGCGGTAAGGACAACGACACAAACGGCGAAGCGAGAGCCCTGTTTACTCCCCACTAGCGTTTTACTATTAGGCTTCGTACATTACATCAGGCATCCGTAAGCGGCGTCCGTACGCCCGCAATTACCGCTTGGAAAGACTGGAGCTCTTGCGACCCCAGGTAACTTCCCCGACTCTGTTCTAGTTTCGCCTCCTAATCAAGAAAGACGTGTACAGTCGCGCGCTGTAGCAGGGAACCTAAAAACCAAGCACGCTTGAAATAGCGTTCGAATTATCGCGTAGAATGGTTGCTTTATGATAAAGCATATTTGACTGGTGCTTTCTACCAAGCGTCAGACATTTGATTTTATATATACTTTGCATTCTTTGCTTGTTTTATTTCGCGGTATGTTTTATTAAATCATTCTGTGATTTGTTTTATGTAGCAATATTTTGAAATAAATTTACAAGTCTCTTTTACGGGCGGACAGCCTGTTTAACAGACAAAATTAAGTCCTCTTTAGTGAATATTAGAATGAAAGTTAATGCAATTATTGAACTTTTAAGTAAACGCGATTACGAAATCAACCATTCGATACAAAATATTTAATTATTACCTCATTTGATAACTTCAAATATTAGCGATTCATTTAATGAACGTTGATAATTTCTATGCTTTAGTAGAGGAAATGGTAATTAATATCCTATATTTGAGGCAATAATTATCATCGGACTCGAAAAGACTGTCATAAGCCAGGTGTCCAATGACGTACCGCCAACCTAGAGCAACTCGTACAGTCCTTATTTTTAAATCTCGCACCAGTTTCTCTGTACGCAATGGCTGCGGACTCGAGTAAGCTAGTTACCTTTCCCGCGACCTTGATATGCCTGCATTACTATCGATGGCCTCCAGCCGACCTACATAATGTCGACGGCATCGTTGACAACCACCCTACGAGTGTTGAATGGAAGCTTCTCATTCTACAGAACTTGTGGGGTCAAATTCCGCCTAAAGCATGAATCATGAACTCTAGAAAATCATGAGAATACATCATAATTGCGTTTATGCATGTAATCTGTGCATTTAGCAATATCCGTACAAAAAGGTTAAAGAAAAAATTAGATAGGTTTTTAAAAAATATTTTTTTTTTAAAATGGCGTATCTTCCATGTAAATTACGCAAAATCTACTTGAACTTTTGGAAAATTCTTCATATAAGAACATGATTTTAAATTTTAAATAAATAAGAATTGAATAAATAAGAATTTAATAAATAAGAATTTAAAGACCGAAATTTGAAGAATAGATTTCATGAAGAAAAATATCCCTACCTTCATTACTGCAGTTGTAGGAAGATGCCGAAAAACGTAATTGGTTGCGTTTTTTGGAAATTCAGAGAATTTAACAAAAATGAGACATATGTCATTTATGTAGCGTTTTATATTTTAACCGAAAAAATTGAAACAAAAGAACTTGGAGTAATTTTTTTAAAAAACTTGCAAATGTTGAGGGTTCAAGTCTCCCTAAAATTTTTAAAATCCGTTTCAATTTGAAGGAGCTGAGACATTAGCCTTGGTATATAAATGTTCGTGTAAATTCTGTCTACGGTTTAGTTGCTATCAGTTTTCAGTGCCGAGCAATCTTTTTACCGTAAAACAATTTTTTGGCATCGAGGACCCGCAAAACATGGATTCTGACTACACATCTTGTATGTGGAAGTAAACTAATGCGTGTAGGAACAAGATTGATACACTTTTTTGATACGAGGGCCCCAAAATACGAGATTTTCTGTCGAAAATTAGTAAATTTAACTTAATAGGAAAAAGTAATTTAAAACACATTTTGTTTCTTGATTCTGCAATGACTTAACGTGGCATTCACATTTCGTAATTTTAATCTTAACTATTCAGAGGCTAGCTACTTTTTTTCTCGGGTTATGTGAAACCAATTTTAATGCAGATAACTCCAAGTTACTATGAAGGATAGATACATATTCATATATAATTTAATTATACAATTTAACATTTCAACACTTTTAAATGCTTTGTTCTAACTGATATTATATAGGTAATGAATACTACTTAGATTGGTAATTTATTGTATAATATTAACAAATTACGTACTGATAGAGTAAGAATAATTTCTACTTAGTTTCAACTGAAGTGATTTTTGCAAATGTAAACTTTGCTGTATAATTTCCTCTTTTTCAATTTATTCTCCCTTTTTTGTGGTACAACTTCTACATTTTTCTTTTGATTACACGATTCGAAATGGAAAACAGTATTACTTGCCACATCTATTATCTTACACCGTGCCTCAAACTTTTAAGGCACAGTGGTGCGTAGCTACGCGTGCCTAATTTTAAGAGGAGACCCCGGCCTTCAGCTATGCGATTAACGTCAAACAACATTGAGTCTGTCCTACGCGTTTCATTCCAAAGTACTTTTTGATACGAACTTGACATTTGACACATCGCTATGCGTGTCCAAGTTGGCGACGAGGCTCCGGCCTACACGTTTGATTGATTGTTTGATTAGTGATTCCGTCAACTGATAAGGGAATTGATCCCGTAAGAGCAGTAATGTTTTCATCGCGGTAGGTAGCGGTGATCTCCCCCGCTGAATGGTGAGATTCGGCGCCAACCTACACATCGGCTTGCGCGATTATCCAACCAGGCATCTACCCTCCAGCGGGTCACACAATTAATATAAAACATCCTTGAGTCGGTACAACGTATAATTTCAAAGACATTTAATACCCAAATGCTTTTAAATGAATTACAACGCGCCATTCTCATTTGAACTACGAAACAGAATGCCCTTGTTCCCATTCTAGATCTTTGCTTTTGTTCACGAAATTTGCGATGTCGGTGTTGACTCTTTACGGTAAGCGATAAGCCTCGAGCATCGAAAAAAATAACTTCTTTGAGCAATTTCCCCATTCAGATATTTTATTGCAAATCTGTCTTAACATACGTATAAAATTAGTTCGCTCAATTTGAGTATGTATTAAAGGAAATTGGTGGTGCTACAATAACACTTAAATTTCTCTCGCACAATATTTTTAACTGATACACAGTATTATAATGGTATACGAATCTGTAAAAGAGTTTCCAACGAACGAAAGTTTTTTGTGTCCGGGCTGGAATTCGAACTCGGATTCTTAGACCTAGCTTGCCATTCACTTTTCAAAAAAGCAGAGATTTTCATCAATATTATTTAAAGATCTAATTTAAAAAGATATTGCATTAAGAAGAAAATCCCTGACAAAAATATTATAGTTGTGTATTATTAATTTCTTTGTTTACAATTTTTAAAATACCGAGTTCGTCGAGCGTCCTTTGGGAAAAAATCCGAGAAAAAATTAAGAAAACATTTGGGGATTTTTCTCAAAAAGGTTCTTTTTTTCATAATTACTTTTTCCTGAGGCAAAATTTCAGTTATATTTTATTAAATCATTTTGTTACTTCTTTAAGTGGCAATAATGTGAAATAAATTACAAGTCTCTTATGGGCGGAAAGTTATTTTAACAGACAAGAATCCGACGTTAAAACTTTTAAGACGTGAAATCTTAAGTTCCGATCTTTTAAGACGTTCTAATCTTAAGTTAATCTAAAGACGTTAATCTGACCGTAAGAAGTTAATGGAATTGTTGGCACTCTTAAATAAACGCGTTTACGAGATCAAGACCCCTTCGAATCAAAATAATTGATATTACTCTCAATTGATAATTTGAAATATTTGTGGCGTATTTATTTGTATGCATGCATTTGGGTCGACTGTTCGACGCCGGCTAGCTAACGGTGTCCCCCGTACCTGGTCTACTTTAATTCCCACGCTTGGGGGTAAGAGAGGCACGTGGCGAACATGTACTTTCCTTCACCGTCACTAGCAAACTCCGCCAGCCTGAGTTTTTCTTTCTCACACAGCTACATCAACTGAGAGGATTTTTAAGGAAAGCTACAACTCTATTGTTCATTGTTCACCTTCATGAGCTAGGTATCAAGTACCAGCACCTCGGAGGAATTTCACCATTACTTGTAACTGTTGTGAGCTAGATACCCTACCCACGACCGTTACATGCCTCCTGTAATCTACAAAATGGTACCTTTTATTACATTTTAGGCTTACTTTGTAGTACGGTTGTAAAAAACGTTCCAATTTGAGTTCAGCATCTACTTTCACTCTAAAATTAATGAAAATAAATGTACGTTTTTTCGAAAACATACTTTAGACCACTCTATTACGTTTTTGGAACTTGGATGTTTGTCTCCTCTGGGTTACGCTAAGGATTTGAAATGAATCTTTTAATTTGAGGTGCGGGCAGGCATGGTTTTGTCCGCTCGGGCAGTCTTTTATTCCTGTCCTAGCCCTGTGGCCATGGCCACTCAAGATAACAGCTACTGCGAGCAAGCGAGGTCGTTTGAGGGAGGAAACTTTGTTGGCAGATCGGTAACTAAACGACAGAAGAAGTGGTATTATTTGAGTATTTTATTACAATTGTGATCAAATGGATCATTTATTTGGCTTGATTTTACTCTCACCCAGGTAAAAAAATTGTTTGCAAATGAAAGTAGAACCTTATATTTCTATATATCCGACTTAACTAACTCCATTACAATAGAGATATCCCTTAATACCCGTACACGGTAGGTGCCATCGTATACATCAGATGTAGAAGAACCAACGTTAATTTTCTTGGCGATAGCTTTATAATAATGCTGAAAACAAGGAGATGCCGAGAACAATGCAAACGAGGAGAATTCACTGCATCCATGTTGTGGAGCGACGAGGCTACATTTCCACGAGTTGGGGTCTTCAATGCACACAAATGTCATTGGTGGGCACTCGAAAATTCCCGTGTTACGCGGTCGCGCCGCCACCTGTTTCTGTGTAAAAAATCTCTGGGCCGGCATTCTGGGCGATCAGATAATTGGACCATATCGTTCGTGGACTGCAACACGGGCGCAACTCAAAAAATCAGGTGTTGATATATATGAATTTCAAGTTTTCACTGTGTACTGAAATGCAAAATTTTCCATTCACACTACTGCCATTTGTTCGTGGGATACTGTAAGGGAGGCTGGTCTTGCTGCTGGAATGTACACCAATCTGCAATTTTCGAGAGTGCATTGACTCGAAATTCGTATTTTTTTAAGCTGTGCCTCTTTTGTAGCCCACAAGCGATGTGTAGGTACTCCTAGATCATCTCATCGACGCGTACCTCACGTACCTGAAGCATGTTCTCTCGGCACTGCTAGAAAATATGCCCTTAGCGCTCTGTAGCAGGATGTGGATTCAACACGACGGGGCACCGGCGCACTATTGAATTGAATTGAATTGAATTGAATTTGCCTTATTTTACGTGGCGAGACTCGGGCCATCAGGCCCGCTCTTCCGTCTGACCACGCAAATTTCGCTACGCTCCTTTCACCAACTAGCAGAGAAAGGAGGTATTTCTTTGGCGAGAAATAGGCGATTTGAATTTAGCTCAGAGGCGTGATTTAGGCTTGAGGATCTTTTACATGCAAGTAAATCTACTAACATGGGACAGCCGGCTTTACTTCCCCTCCGAAGGAAGGCGTACGAAGGATTTTTTCACTATCGTCATGGCACCTCGACGCGCACTTCCCGGATCCTTGGATTGGCTGCAGGGGCCAGTCGCATGACCACCATGCCCTCGCGAGCTGACGCCTCCGGATTTCTTCTCCTGGGGCTACGTCAAGGATCGTGGGTTTGCGACCGTAACGGACGACGCGCAAGCTCTCGTCGCGCCGGTACTCTGTCGGGTGTCGTGGGGGCGTGTGCGACGAAGCATTGCGACGCGTGCCTTGTTATGTTACCAAAACGCGGGGGAGCATGTTCTCTAAAAGTTGTATTTTGAGGCAGCGATACAGGCGCTGGCGACATACCCTGAGTTGTGTTATTCCACGGGCTTCGAACTTCCTTCTCGATGACGTCCCCTCCGTCGCGAAGTTAGTGTCGCCGTTCTCCGGTACAGAATTTCCATAAGAAGTTTCCACGTTGCTTGCCTCGCAGCCACTTACTCTTGTAATTGCTTCCTGTGCAATTGTTTTGAAACGGCAGATCCCGTTCTAGATATTGTTTAATAGATATTCTTTTTTCGCTAACTAACCATTCGCGAGTTCGTGCGGTGTATTGTAATGCATGCAATTTCCAATTAGTATGTGTTTTTCGGAAACCAGCGTGTCGAAATGTGCAATCTTGAGTGTCATCGTTTCTCGGCTTCCCAATCACTATGGTACTCTCTGTATGCTCCTTTTAAGGGACACCTCTATATTAGTATAAAATGTTGACCAAAACAACAAATGTTCGACTACATAAACCATTTCAAATAAAAACGTTTGTCGCCGTTATATACCCTTAACCATCTACACTATTATACCATTGATATTTCCAGTGTATGATCCACCATTTATTTGACTGTTAAGGATCGATAAAAATATCACAATGACATTACCGTATTACGCGCGACCAGCCGAGTGATCTACCTCTGACGATGTGTTGTCTGTCAGAAATTAGTCCCATTGCTGAAGAGGACCTAGGTATGGCGAATGGGCACTGGCCTCTGAACTCAGTGTGGGTTCGATCCTGGTCGAGGCGCGCGTGGATTTTCAAAGGGCGGAAAATCCACAGTGGGCATATCATGCTAGTGGCATGTAAATAAATCCTGGAAGTGGCACGGAAAATTAAAAATCTCTCCGCTGTTTCCCGTCCTAGCGAGATCTCACGTTCTCTAACCAAACAGCTTGGATGTAGTTTACCGAGAGCGGCACCTGGCGAAAAAAAGACACCCAGGCATTTAAGAGGGCGCCTGTTCGAAAAAAAGGCTCCCTAGACCCGCTGTAAAGGAAGCCTGGATAGAATAAACGGGGACGGAACTACTCGGCCTTGAACCCTCCGATCTATGAAGTCTCAGCTGCGGACTCGCGATTATTTACTACGCTACGAAGACGGATAACATTTCTATCAAATACAAATGATCCCTCAAAGTTTGTGCTTTCGCAATGCAGAACTGTGTTACTGCACATTCATTTTCCATTATAATTCTATACTTGAAATATTTTAAGATGAGATATTTAAATATAACTGAATTAGTATCAATAGCATCAACATATTTTTAACAATACTTAACGCTATAGCTCATACTTTTAATGCCTTCTTTTTGCAAATATCACTCGTATTATTGCACTGTCTCTTTGATTTAACAAATTTAAAACTTTTAAACTATTCAGTAACATGTAAACATTAAGCTATACTGTTTTAATTATTTTAATGGGTAAGAAAAAACAACAATAACCTACCTGCAATGATGCCATGATGTTATTTTTGGTGTTGTGAATATATACTTCTTATTTAAGTACAAAGAACATTTGTTCATTATATAGTAAATTTTACTGTCAGTACCAACAAAACACAATCCTTATAGTTCCATGAGAGCAGGGGCCTTCTTGAATATGTTGGAAGCGCCGCTTCTTCTTGAATTAGAATGCACAATATTTATATTTGGAAATTGCAATTTATGACAATTAACACAATATTGTCTGTCTATATTTTATAATACCTTTTGTCATTTCTGCTTCACTTTTTACCACATGTGTTTTCATGCGAGCTAAAATAGAATATTAGCTTGCATAATTGCGAAGCTTTGTTTGATGTACATTCTATGCTCTCGCCCCATGTCATTGCATGAAACATTTTATTGAATTATTGTGTAAAAGGATATCGAAACATATCACACATGCGTATTACATGTTTGGCGATCGATGAAATTTGGTAGTTTGCTGATGTAGTACATTACATATGTGATAACTGAAAATGTATATTGTTCCATTTATCCTTGCATTCATTTGGTATTGTTTCTAAAGAGGTAGGGGTTTGGCAATCATGGGGCCTCACGTATTGCAGTGACTATGTATGTCATACTGAAGAATTTCTTTCCATTAGGAAATGAATATATTACTTGTAAATATCGTCTCTAGTGTATTACGCAATGAAGCTTTGTGAGTATTAGTTTTCTTGTGACCTAACAAATTTATTTATTTATTTTATTTTTTATTTATTTTTTGGTTTCGCGAATCGGCCATCATGGGGCTTCACGATACGAGTGCATCCTACCGCGGCTCAGTCAAGATTATCGGGGTAGGTGCACTGTATTTTTCTATTGAGGGGATCCGCAGTTAATGCTGATTCCATTTTTACACCCCACGGTTGTAAACCCTGGAGGATGGGGTGAAATGATGATGATGATGATGATTATAATACAGACACATACACAAACATGCGGAGACATTATTATTATTATTATTATTATTATTATTATTATTATTATTATTATTATTATTACTGTTATTACTATTACTATTACTATTATTATTGAAATGATAGTGATGATGAAGGGTGAAAGGACTAGGATGATGGTGGGAAGTGGGATTTTGTGAACCATACCAGAATTTACCTTATGACCAAGGGAAACCACGAAAAAACTGGTCAGATTGGCCGGCCCTGGAATCAACCTGAACCTCCCGATTGCGAATCCAGCGCGCTACACACTGAGCCACATCGCTCGGTATTTTTATTTCTCGTTAATCGGCCGACTAGGACCACGCAAGCAAGCATCCTACATTTACCGTGGCTCAGTTTTTATTTATTATCACGGTAGCAGGTGCTTGCGACAATTCTTAGGGGGGACCAGCATTTAGCTGGATCCGATTTTTATCCCCAATGGTTGTTAGCCCGGGGGTATGGAAGATGAGAGATGATAGGAATGGATTAGGATGCGATAGGTGATCGTGGACTTTTGGAACCATCCCAGCATTCGCCTTTATGACCGAGGGAAACCTCGAAAACCCCGGTCAGGATGGCCGGCCCGGGAAACGAAGCCGGACCTCGCGATTACGAAGTCAGTGCGCTACGCACTGAGCCACTTCGCTCGGTTAATTGTTTTTATTTATTTTAATTTTAATTTTTTATTTATTTTTTATTTACTTATAATGGATTTGCTGCGCACGATTTTCGTACTGAAAGTTGAATATAGTATAACAATTGCATAAATTCAGTTCGGTTATTCTAAAAAGATAAAGTATAATCAAACTAAAACATGTCAAAAAACTATTGTTAATTAAGAGACCTGTTATAGCTCTTGTAATGATTAATGGTAAACATGGTTTCTGCATTTATAAATTACCACTTCTATACTTACTAAATATTGTATGTAGTAATGTTCCAACCTACGTTAACGATTATTAACTGATGATTATAATCAACCAGATGAAACAATCTCTTCTGCATACAACTTACCCCGTGAGGATTATCAGAAATTTCGTCATCCTTATTAGCAAAAGTTGGGGCGGAGACTGTGGTGGAAACGGTAGCAGTTATGGTGGTGGTGGTGGTACTAGTAGTAGTAGTAGTAGTAGTAGTAGTAGTAGTAGTAGTAGTAGTAGTAGTAGTAGTAGTAGTAGTAGTAGTAGTAGTAGTAGTAGTAGTAGTAGTAGTAGTAGTAGTAGTAGTAGTAGTAGTAGTAGTAGTAGTAGTAGTAGTAGTAGTAGTAGTAGTAGTAGTAGTAGTAGTAGTAGTAGTAGTAGTAGTAGTAGTAGTAGTAGTAGTAGTAGTAGTAGTAGTAGTAGTAGTAGTAGTAGTAGTAGTAGTAGTAGTAGTAGTAGTAGTAGTAGTAGTAGTAGTAGTAGTAGTAGTAGTAGTAGTAGTAGTAGTAGTAGTAGTAGTAGTAGTAGTAGTAGTAGTAGTAGTAGTAGTAGTAGTAGTAGTAGTAGTAGTAGTAGTAGTAGTAGTAGTAGTAGTAGTAGTAGTAGTAGTAGTAGTAGTAGTAGTAGTAGTAGTAGTAGTAGTAGTAGTAGTAGTAGTAGTAGTAGTAGTAGTAGTAGTAGTAGTAGTAGTAGTAGTAGTAGTAGTAGTAGTAGTAGTAGTAGTAGTAGTAGTAGTAGTAGTAGTAGTAGTAGTAGTAGTAGTAGTAGTAGTAGTAGTAGTAGTAGTAGTAGTAGTAGTAGTAGTAGTAGTAGTAGTAGTAGTAGTAGTAGTAGTAGTAGTAGTAGTAGTAGTAGTAGTAGTAGTAGTAGTAGTAGTAGTAGTAGTAGTAGTAGTAGTAGTAGTAGTAGTAGTAGTAGTAGTAGTAGTAGTAGTAGTAGTAGTAGTAGTAGTAGTAGTAGTAGTAGTAGTAGTAGTAGTAGTAGTAGTAGTAGTAGTAGTAGTAGTAGTAGTAGTAGTAGTAGTAGTAGTAGTAGTAGTAGTAGTAGTAGTAGTAGTAGTAGTAGTAGTAGTAGTAGTAGTAGTAGTAGTAGTAGTAGTAGTAGTAGTAGTAGTAGTAGTAGTAGTAGTAGTAGTAGTAGTAGTAGTAGTAGTAGTAGTAGTAGTAGTAGTAGTAGTAGTAGTAGTAGTAGTAGTAGTAGTAGTAGTAGTAGTAGTAGTAGTAGTAGTAGTAGTAGTAGTAGTAGTAGTAGTAGTAGTAGTAGTAGTAGTAGTAGTAGTAGTAGTAGTAGTAGTAGTAGTAGTAGTAGTAGTAGTAGTAGTAGTAGTAGTAGTAGTAGTAGTAGTAGTAGTAGTAGTAGTAGTAGTAGTAGTAGTAGTAGTAGTAGTAGTAGTAGTAGTAGTAGTAGTAGTAGTAGTAGTAGTAGTAGTAGTAGTAGTAGTAGTAGTAGTAGTAGTAGTAGTAGTAGTAGTAGTAGTAGTAGTAGTAGTAGTAGTAGTAGTAGTAGTAGTAGTAGTAGTAGTAGTAGTAGTAGTAGTAGTAGTAGTAGTAGTAGTAGTAGTAGTAGTAGTAGTAGTAGTAGTAGTAGTAGTAGTAGTAGTAGTAGTAGTAGTAGTAGTAGTAGTAGTAGTAGTAGTAGTAGTAGTAGTAGTAGTAGTAGTAGTAGTAGTAGTAGTAGTAGTAGTAGTAGTAGTAGTAGTAGTAGTAGTAGTAGTAGTAGTAGTAGTAGTAGTAGTAGTAGTAGTAGTAGTAGTAGTAGTAGTAGTAGTAGTAGTAGTAGTAGTAGTAGTAGTAGTAGTAGTAGTAGTAGTAGTAGTAGTAGTAGTAGTAGTAGTAGTAGTAGTAGTAGTAGTAGTAGTAGTAGTAGTAGTAGTAGTAGTAGTAGTAGTAGTAGTAGTAGTAGTAGTAGTAGTAGTAGTAGTAGTAGTAGTAGTAGTAGTAGTAGTAGTAGTAGTAGTAGTAGTAGTAGTAGTAGTAGTAGTAGTAGTAGTAGTAGTAGTAGTAGTAGTAGTAGTAGTAGTAGTAGTAGTAGTAGTAGTAGTAGTAGTAGTAGTAGTAGTAGTAGTAGTAGTAGTAGTAGTAGTAGTAGTAGTAGTAGTAGTAGTAGTAGTAGTAGTAGTAGTAGTAGTAGTAGTAGTAGTAGTAGTAGTAGTAGTAGTAGTAGTAGTAGTAGTAGTAGTAGTAGTAGTAGTAGTAGTAGTAGTAGTAGTAGTAGTAGTAGTAGTAGTAGTAGTAGTAGTAGTAGTAGTAGTAGTAGTAGTAGTAGTAGTAGTAGTAGTAGTAGTAGTAGTAGTAGTAGTAGTAGTAGTAGTAGTAGTAGTAGTAGTAGTAGTAGTAGTAGTAGTAGTAGTAGTAGTAGTAGTAGTAGTAGTAGTAGTAGTAGTAGTAGTAGTAGTAGTAGTAGTAGTAGTAGTAGTAGTAGTAGTAGTAGTAGTAGTAGTAGTAGTAGTAGTAGTAGTAGTAGTAGTAGTAGTAGTAGTAGTAGTAGTAGTAGTAGTAGTAGTAGTAGTAGTAGTAGTAGTAGTAGTAGTAGTAGTAGTAGTAGTAGTAGTAGTAGTAGTAGTAGTAGTAGTAGTAGTAGTAGTAGTAGTAGTAGTAGTAGTAGTAGTAGTAGTAGTAGTAGTAGTAGTAGTAGTAGTAGTAGTAGTAGTAGTAGTAGTAGTAGTAGTAGTAGTAGTAGTAGTAGTAGTAGTAGTAGTAGTAGTAGTAGTAGTAGTAGTAGTAGTAGTAGTAGTAGTAGTAGTAGTAGTAGTAGTAGTAGTAGTAGTAGTAGTAGTAGTAGTAGTAGTAGTAGTAGTAGTAGTAGTAGTAGTAGTAGTAGTAGTAGTAGTAGTAGTAGTAGTAGTAGTAGTAGTAGTAGTAGTAGTAGTAGTAGTAGTAGTAGTAGTAGTAGTAGTAGTAGTAGTAGTAGTAGTAGTAGTAGTAGTAGTAGTAGTAGTAGTAGTAGTAGTAGTAGTAGTAGTAGTAGTAGTAGTAGTAGTAGTAGTAGTAGTAGTAGTAGTAGTAGTAGTAGTAGTAGTAGTAGTAGTAGTAGTAGTAGTAGTAGTAGTAGTAGTAGTAGTAGTAGTAGTAGTAGTAGTAGTAGTAGTAGTAGTAGTAGTAGTAGTAGTAGTAGTAGTAGTAGTAGTAGTAGTAGTAGTAGTAGTAGTAGTAGTAGTAGTAGTAGTAGTAGTAGTAGTAGTAGTAGTAGTAGTAGTAGTAGTAGTAGTAGTAGTAGTAGTAGTAGTAGTAGTAGTAGTAGTAGTAGTAGTAGTAGTAGTAGTAGTAGTAGTAGTAGTAGTAGTAGTAGTAGTAGTAGTAGTAGTAGTAGTAGTAGTAGTAGTAGTAGTAGTAGTAGTAGTAGTAGTAGTAGTAGTAGTAGTAGTAGTAGTAGTAGTAGTAGTAGTAGTAGTAGTAGTAGTAGTAGTAGTAGTAGTAGTAGTAGTAGTAGTAGTAGTAGTAGTAGTAGTAGTAGTAGTAGTAGTAGTAGTAGTAGTAGTAGTAGTAGTAGTAGTAGTAGTAGTAGTAGTAGTAGTAGTAGTAGTAGTAGTAGTAGTAGTAGTAGTAGTAGTAGTAGTAGTAGTAGTAGTAGTAGTAGTAGTAGTAGTAGTAGTAGTAGTAGTAGTAGTAGTAGTAGTAGTAGTAGTAGTAGTAGTAGTAGTAGTAGTAGTAGTAGTAGTAGTAGTAGTAGTAGTAGTAGTAGTAGTAGTAGTAGTAGTAGTAGTAGTAGTAGTAGTAGTAGTAGTAGTAGTAGTAGTAGTAGTAGTAGTAGTAGTAGTAGTAGTAGTAGTAGTAGTAGTAGTAGTAGTAGTAGTAGTAGTAGTAGTAGTAGTAGTAGTAGTAGTAGTAGTAGTAGTAGTAGTAGTAGTAGTAGTAGTAGTAGTAGTAGTAGTAGTAGTAGTAGTAGTAGTAGTAGTAGTAGTAGTAGTAGTAGTAGTAGTAGTAGTAGTAGTAGTAGTAGTAGTAGTAGTAGTAGTAGTAGTAGTAGTAGTAGTAGTAGTAGTAGTAGTAGTAGTAGTAGTAGTAGTAGTAGTAGAGTAAACTAAAAGGGGGTTCTGTTAACAACTATAATGGTAGTAGTTTCCTTTTTATCTTTGTGTAACTGAAAAAGCAACTAAAAACTGTATTCGATTACAATCGCGCAACAGATATCTCAGTAAATGTTGTCCTAACAGTACTTCAGTCATAACTTCAGTCCTAACACTTCCACTTCTACACAAAAAATTCAAAATTATTTTGATACATCGTTGTATTATTTGTATAAATTAACGATCATTTACTTTTCACTTTACTTATTCATAACATTTATATGTAAAATAATTATATTACATAATCCCTGCACATTCAGTAAGGCTTCTATACCAGATCATTAATTGTATGTGATATTTAAATTCAAAATAGTTATATTGCCATAGCATTTCAAATTCTATTCAGATACTCTTTAGTATAAGAAGAACAGTTGTCAATTGGAGAAGGTAAAAGAATAGTCATTGAAATTTTTCTTGATAAGTCTGTTGTATCAAATTAGTTTATTAAGGTACTCGTACATAGGATTTTTCCTACATCAACTCCAACATTACATTTTTGTTATAGACACACTGTTATAATTCAATATATTTAATGAGAAAAAACATGGTTTGGTAACACATACAATTATCTTATGGTAGATGAGGAGAAGCTGGAGACTAAACAATAAAAACCTATTAGTTAGGGTTAAACTTTTCCATGGGCCTTGCTAAGTCTCTGTGAATAGGGATCCACGTACTTAAAATCTTATCTAAAGTGCTTTGAAAATAGAACAATGAGAAGTTCGAGCAACTGCACTGTACCTTCGCTCGCGTTGTGCAAAATCTTATTCTATGTATGTTGATAATAAGGTGAGATACTTATTCATTTCGCGTAGGAAATTATTCAATATCATAACCATGTATTGCACAAAAAGTACTTTTTTGAACATAAATCTGTTAAAATTAAATTATTATACTTACAAACAATAAAAATTTCATAAACTCAACATTTAACTAGTATTACATGGACGGATAGTGAGTTTTAAATATAATCTTTGAAACACTACCCAACTTGTCAAAACTAGCAATAGCATTGTAATACACTATCGTATAATGATGCATCTTCAGAAAGATCTGCTTCGCTAAAAATTAGGAATGGATATCTAGTACTGAAATATTTTGAGACTAGAGTGATCCCATGGGGCACAACTAAACCCCGAAACAACAAAAAAAGCCAACTACTTGGGCTGACATATTGTTCAACTGAAAACAAAAAAATCATTTAGAAACGTAACATTTGGTTTGATGGTTAAACATTAAATTTAAGAAAATCATCCATATTGAAAATATTGCTTTCGTAAACCGTGTTACGTGTGTTTTTCTGTAGTGTATTATCCATGCTGGTCGATGAAGTTCCTTCATTGTCTTTGAAAGAACTCCGTGCAGTATCTGGCAATGCACCACACGAGCTATTGGAAGAGCTGCCAGGCAACGCGTTGAAGTTGCTGGTGGGTGGTTGGGGCACGTTGAACGTACCACGTGCTCGAGCAGAATGGATTGCATTGCAGCTGCTTCCTCCTCTAGTGCGAAGGCCTCTGCGGAAGATGCTGCGGGAAGCCAAAGGTACCAGCGAGTTGGTTTGCGATGCTGCAACTGACCCTCCCGTTGGTTCATTTTCAAACTCCACACGTGATACAGGTCGCGATCTGGCTCGCGGCGCCGATGGGCGTATGTTCCGGGAACCACCTCGGTTAGCGGCCCTCCAATAGCGAGGATCTCCGCGCGACCGATTTCGCGAAACGACAAGTGAGTTGGAGCATAGGCGCGGTCTTCCTGTTCGGGAAGTCGTAATAATGCTAGTCGTTATTTCTGGGACTTCGATTTGCCCGTGATGTGTAGTGTTGGATGTTTCTGTGTTTACAGAGCTTGGCATCAGAGCCAAAATGACCGGCGGCGCCCCTTCACGAGGATGCTGCTCCCAAAGAAATGTTACAAGGCTACAAATTTTCCCATCACCGGTTATTAACTTCGGTGGCTTTCCAGGTATTATTAACAAATTTTTGTCAGAATGGTTCTGAGACTGATTGTGCTCGCCGTTAAGAATTTTTTCAATGCCCATTTCGATCTGAGATGCATTGGTCTTATCAGTTTGACTACTCTCTTCCATTACCATAAGATCATTTTCTTTGTATGGCACAGGATGTGTTTCAGTTTTATTTGTTTTATTTGCTGATAGTTCTGAAGCGATGTCTTCCCGGAATGCCTTCATATCTGGCGAATTTAGTAGGGGCAGTTTCTCTTGGTTGTTATCGATTGCTTCTGGAAGGTCATGCAATGTGAATGTGTGGCTTCCGTTATAATGCTGAGTATTTGTTGCTATCCCAATTACTTCTTTCCATGGGCCAATAAAAGGTTTCTCACTTCCAAATACATTACGCGTTGATATCGTACTTCTTTCCGGGTATACAATTGGGACAGGCGTTTCCTCTCGAGAAGTACGTGCCCCTTCCGATTCTTTGTGGCGTGGTTCTTGCTGGTTGTTGGTGATTTTCTTCGAAACGCTGTGATCTCCAAGTGCGCCAGTTTTGCTAAAGTTTTGGTCATTCATTGCCATTTTTATTTTTTCAGCATAAGACTCAAGAAATGGAGTTACATTCCCGAATTCTTCGTATTGGAAGCTCTTTCTTTTCTGTAATGCATTAATGGCTGGGGTTTCTTCCGGTGTGTTAAAGGCTGGTAGTTCTTCTGGAAACCGTTGTTGCTTATTGTTTACCATTGGTTGTTGGACAGTTTTCATCTGGTAAGCTTCCCCTATGTTACTCTTCTGGTAAGCTTCCCCTATGTTACTCTTCTGGTTATTCGTTTCCATGTCTGTTAAATGTTTCCATTGAGAAATAGTTGAAGTTCCATCATCGAATGGTTTGTTTACAGAGGCACTTGTACTTTGTAATTCAAGGGTAAATTTTGATTTGTTTCGGAACGTACGCAATACTGTGGATTTTTCATGGCAGTACAGTTGCTGGTTGTTTTCAGGAGTACGTAATACTGAGGATTCTTCTCGACCATGCAGTAGCGATGTTTTAACGATTCCTTTTGAAACCAAATCTTTATCGTTTGCATAAGTCCTGTTACGATGTTGGTTCTTTTTTACCTCTATTATGATCGCTTCTTTCCATGGTATGACCAACTTTACGTCCATTCCGGATTCTTTGCGTAGGTGAATGCTTTCTTCCGGAAGTGTATTTGTAATTGGCGTTATATTACTGGCTGACGGTTGGCGATTCTCAGTGTTTCCTTCCAAAACCCGTTCCCCCGGATTTTCGTTAGTACTTGAAGATTGCTGGTGGTTCATTGTCATTTCTTTAAAAGCCGTTTCTTTCCATACCGCGGGCAATTGCACGTCACATTTGCTTTCCAATGTGTCGTGCATACTTGCTCCCTCTCTGAAAGTGTCTTGGATACTATCGAGCAACCAATCATAGTCGCACGACTTTTCGATAAAGTTTCCCGCTTCATTTACTTTTGTGAGCAAGGGTTCTGGGTGACCTTGTTGCAGTACTCGCTGTGGCTGCATTTTCCATGAATTATCTGTCAGAGTCTCAGGTTCCCATAGTCGTTCGGGTGCTGCAAGATAATCCGTTGTTGGCACTGGTTCAGACATTTCCGTTGGTAGTGGCAACCCTGTTTCCATGTATGGACTCACAAGGAGCCCATCCGCATCTGGCGCAGTCTCCTCGGTGAAGCTCGCCGGAAAAACAGAGCAGCTGTCTTCGACATCCATAAAGGAACTAGGGCTGGTTATGTTCAACCAGCTCAAGTCGCTGTCCTCCACGAACTGCCGGCACGCATCGCCCAGATGCATGTCTCCGTAGTCCATGGTGAGGCAGAAGGTTGTCGGGAAGGGGCTTGAGGAAACTGGAATATCGGTGAATAACCTAACAGTTACCACTGTTATTGCGTTCGGAGGAAGAAGTCTTTGCAGATATGCGAGGCCGTTGTCTACTTAGAATGGATGCTCGTTACGCATATGCGGGATAGATGCCTGTCTGGAGCGGACGGAGTGTTTTGTGGAAGCGTTGAGGCGTTTGATCACTCACTGGTCATTGGTAGTGATGGGGACGACGATAACAATGGCTCGGATGACGGTCAGCAGAAGGAAGTGCCAGGCCACAGCGCCTGGAATTGCATAGCCTGTTCTATCTTCGTTGAGGTCACGTCCACCAAATTTGCCCGCGGGGATGAGGCAAGGAATGAATGTTTCTCAAGCCCGTGGGTTCCCAGGTTCGATGACAAGCAGAAGCTCCTAGCGCTCACAGGCGTTATCTGAAACCGAAGTATTTTGTAGTTTGTCATGATCATCATTTTTTTAAAAGAAAAGTACAGTGAATGGGGATGACAAAATTCATTATAAACAAGTTAAATCATTAATGGTCTGCAAATTCATGCAATTAAATTATTTTTGAGATTACTACAAAATCTACTAATATAATATTGCACTTTCATGTTAACATATTTTTCAATGTTTTTAAACTGTTAAACCTGATTTAATTTTTTGTCGGTACGGATTCTTTACGAGATAGAATTTCTTCTTTGGAAACAAAAACTAAACCACAGAGGACTTATCAATATTCTAGATCAGTAATTCCACAGAAAAAAATCAATTTAATTTTAAAAATAACTTCTTTTTAAACCAATTCTTTCCTATTAACGAATATTCTTCTTTTTGTTGCGCAGATAAATCTGAGACTCATTTTCAACAATAAGCGTTAAATTATGATTTTTATTTTTAAAATGTTTATTTTGTTTATATGAAAACATTATTTTGCAAGCATATGGTGAATCTGTTGTATTTATGACATGAATAAAATATTTGTAATCCCTTGAAGGTTCTGCCAAAGTATACAAGGATTTTTTTATTCCTGAAAAAATTATTGTCAGTAAACTTCAAATTATTAATCTTCGATTCTTTCAATTAAAGACAATCAGTAATTATTAAGTTCAATTAAAGACAGTAATGTTCTTAAATGACAATTTGAAAAATGTGTTAATACCATTGCTTCAATTTTACTTTACACGACGTATTGTATTTTAATCTTTAAATCTATCTTCGGCTAAACTGTAACATACGGTACATATTAAATTATTATAGAATCACGTTCTTACAAAACTTGGAGTAGCGCAAAATTGCAAGAAAAGAGATTCAACCTCAGTATATTTTATAAAATCAGAATAAAAATATTGCCGTGATTTCATTTAATTTAATGTTTTAATGATTCGGCAAAAAGCAATTAAAATCTGTACGGTGACTTTTTACTGAATGGGGTCTCAATGTAATTGAAACATCTCATTTAAATTCATATTAGAGTTTCAAAGATCATTTATACAGGACATGACTTTTTGGCACATGAAAATTATGACAAGAAGAAAAACCGTCGAGAAATGGTGGTTGAGAAGGAGGAGGAGCAGCAGAATGGAAAGGATAACCTTGCAGAGTAGATTGATGAAGGTTAATAGCATTAATTTTAATTCACAGTTTTGGTATGAATGTTTCAATTAGCTGTTAAATGTAAAAATAGTTATGTTATTATTATTATTATTATTATTATTATTATTATTATTATTATTACTATTACTATTACATTCTTTCAAAACGTTTAATTTGACTTCTAAATTATCAAATAAACTAGTGAATGTGACACATTCAGATACCGGGTTCATTGTTTCGTTAATTTTCATTGTAATGGTTTCTGATACGATCCTTGAATATTTTTGGGGGTCTGTACTAAGAACATGAACATTGTTGTAGTGTCTCATGTGCTGGGAGAGCTAATTTCATTTCTGAGGGAGGTTGAAGTTGTTGTTAACATTTTATTTTATCCGTGTCCTTAATTGTGTTTCATCTTCATTTAGTGTGGAATCCTCTTTTTGCAACCAAACATTTCATTTGGTATACATTTTCAGTGTCCCCATCTTTTTTCTTTCACATATTTCACAACTTTAGGTAGATAGATTTTATTTCTAATGTTGACATTATTAGTTTTCAATTTCTGGTTCATAAATTTGTTTGTCATTGTGGTAAAACGAATAGTTTTATGTTTGTATGTTCCTCTATCTTGTCATTATTTTAATTACAGATTTGATTTAACCTTTTGTTATATATTTATTTACAAATGTGAGAAAATAATAAATTAATAGAAGTTGGTATCTTACTTTTTACTTTCACGCACTTACTTCGTAAGAAGAGAAAGTATTGTAATCGTGTGACAGAATACAGAGAATTTTCGACAGAATATTTCGTATCGCCAGGCCCTGATAACGAAATGTGGATAAATCTTCTTCCTAAGTAAATTTCTTCCTCCAACATGTATAGCCAGTGTTCTTGATACCGAAAAATCGATTGACAGCAAAACATCTGTCCGTCTGTCAACGAGTATCAACGCTAGCGCCTCAAGCGTTCAGCAGATTTGATCGAAAATTGGTATTCTCAGAACGCTTTAAAAGAATTCGAGGCCACCTGTATTTGAAACGGATATTCTGGATTTTTGTTGTAGGGCCGTTTCCCCCTATAACGCACCTGTAACACGCGCTTGATTGGTTGGTTGTTAGTTATTACGGGGTCAACTACCACGGGACTAGGTCATTAGTCCAGTAAGTGTAGAGCATTTTACCCTCGGGAGGTGGCGGTGACTTTTCCCCGGTGGATGGCGAGATCCGTCGCCGACCTACCGTCGACTAGCGGGTATTTCCCTCAACCAGGTATCTCCCACCAGCTGGGCACCGCCCCAGCCAGGGCAAGCTCTAAGCACTTGACCGGTCTTCCGATATGTCTGTTAGGGAAGTGAACGTAAGTGTTACTGTGCGTAAGTAAAGAGCGAGGATAGGACAAGGATGAGGAAGGCAACGTCGTACGCGCTCCATGGCCCATTTGTTAGGATACGATTCCGGCATTTGCCTGCGGTCGATCGGAGAAACCACGGAAAACTACCTACCGAGCAGAGCAGTCGGCCTCGAGAAATCTTCTCCAGACAGCAGTTGGGCTCGTCTTGGCTCTCTAGTTAGTGTGCAGTGACCTCAGTTAAAGCCCTGAGACACATCAGTCGGTGTGAGGGAGCTGGAAACCTAATGCACCGACGGAGCTGACGGCAATTGGTAGATGTGATGGTCCGATGGTAGCGTGCTATCGCTAGTTTCATTCGTATGTGGCATCGGTGCTGTCCGTTGTATCGAGGGCACCGGTATTTATGCTGTCGGTGGTCGGAGTAGGAGTAGTAGTGTTAGCGGTGGTAACATTGGTGTCGGTATCGATGGTATTGGTGGTATCAGTGGTACCGGTAATATCGTGGTTAGAGGAAGTGTAGTGAAAGTTACTGTGTGAAAGGGGTGACAATAGGACAAGAAAGAGGAAGGAAAGATCGCGCGCGATCCGTGGTCGGTTTGTTAGGTTACTGCTCTGGCATTCGCATGGTGATAAGAGAAACCACGGGAATAAACGCAATCAGAGCAGCCGGTTGCTGGAATTCTCCTACAGACAGCGACTGAATTCCACTTTGCTGACAAGCTAAGTCGAAAATCTTGCCACTGTCGAGATTAGACCTAGGATCTGCCGGTAACAGGCACTGCAGTGACATTATTATCCGTTCACCCACACCTGATGTAAACAAACTGAAGAAATATTTGCGCAGCACTACGCTTCTGATTGGAACCTCCTAGCGCACTACTTTCAATGACGCGAGTAACATACCCCTTCAGTTCAAATAGAATAAGAGCTGTCATGTAAATGTCTTCATGGAACTACTTTACTTACGAGCAGTCTGCTTCAGGAAGTGGTTGTCAATAACCGGATGTCAATTATTTGTATAACTTGGTTGGCCTAAAATTCGGATTACAAGTGATTACAATTCACAAGTTGCAACAATTTTACAAGCGTTTGTGTTTCGTTTCTGCACTTTTGTTCATTTGATACGGATATGCTGCTGGATACGGATATTCCAGTGAACACTGCGATCTGCTTCACCCGTAACAACGGATTCATATGCAACGAATTGAAAACTTTCAGAACGATGTGCTTTTCGCTACTTCGAAGAAATTTTCCACAATTGTGATTAATTATTCAGAGGCGGATCCAGAGACGAATTTTTAGGGAATTATTCAACATGTTTTGGCCGAAGGTGTCATTACAGATTTTGTAAAATGTCGTAGGCTACACTACCTCAAGGTGCAATACGATATTCGTTTTAACGTTTATCTTAAAATATTTTTGTTTGAACGTTTCGTGACAAGTTAAAATTAATATTTACAGAAACATTTTAGGGGTCAAAATTTCTCTCATTTCCCTCTCCGTGGATCCGCGCCTGAATTATTGCGCCAGCCACACTCTGAGGCGTTCGAAAACGAACTGAATAGCAGAGCCTCGCAGGCCGATCGGCGGTGCTGTCTCACGAGCGGCGTCCCACTCGCCTGACTCACGTTCAACAGCACGTTCGGGGGCTGAACTGGCAGAAGCTCGTAATCTTATCGCAAAGAACAAGGAGTCGATTCACAATTGTCTCTTTTGTCGAAACAGATGCAATAGTTTAAACGCAATGTTAATTTAACGAACGATGGAAGATAAATTAGTTCTTATACAGAGAACTATTTACTTTAGCGTCAGGATCCCTACAACTGTATCCTAATCATCAGAGAATCATCCTAACGCACGTACATCTGTTTATATCAGGATTTTTCTTAGGGTGAACGGATAATAGTTGATGCACTGAGCCTCCTTTCCCAGTAACGCGCTTTAAGTTCCCTAAATACAATAACTACATAACGCTTGTGACAACCCGACCATTTACAATAAGAAGAAATAAATTTAGCAGTAAAAGCAATTTGTATAATTTTAATTCTGTTATCTATTAAAATGTATAATAATTAAAGTCAGAATTAGTTGTCGATGTTGACTGTACCTAATAATTAGTCTGAACAATTAGAACAATTTTTATGTGAAGACAGGAAGGTAGCACAATCTAGAAAATGTCTGGCAAGTCATGCACATGCTGCCGTGGAGATGCATGGACAAGAGTCTACAATGCCAATGTCCGAGTACAATACAGAGCAATTTCGAATATTTTCTTTGCAATCTAATAGATTCAAGCAGTATACCATTGATAAAAAAGTTTCAAGTTATTGTAACAACATATACATGACAACTTTTTGATTTGTGTTTTTTAAATTTGTATGTATGCATTTAAAATTTACGGTCCGATTAATCCGATTTCTGCCTGCTAGCGGAGTTCCCAGATCTGATTTTATTGATAATCCACCCTTGGGGTAAGGGAGACATGTGGCTTGTATGACGTATTCCCATCACCGTATGTAGCTTAATTATCCTGCCTGGGCTTTATTTCATTACAAGGCTATAGAAACTGAGACGATTTATATTCAAAGGCTACAGCTTCCTTTTTGCTCCGGCGGGGAATCGAACTATGGTCTACTTCACAGAAAGCTAGCATGAGCAACCCGAGAGACTGTGTCTTTAAAGTTAATTTGCTAATATTGTAAAATTTTAAAATACAATGGAGTAAAAGTAATTTCTGAGACAAAAATCAGCATTACGTAAACCTAAACTAACACCCCCACCCTCATGTAACAGCGTCACGCTACATCATATTCTCTTCCCCTCTTTAGCGTTACATAATTTATGACTTACCTCGTACTTTTAATAAAACTTCAACGTTTTGACAACTTTCTAAAAAAAAGATTCCAATTTTGTTTATTAAACTTTGTCCTCGGATAGCGTAAATGACCCTAAGAGAATGGTACAGGTATAATTTCCTTTGAAATCCCTGCTTTTTCGAAAACCGCAAAAGTTTCTAGCGTTTTCCTACAACTACAATAATGGAAATAGGGATTTAATGAATTTAGTTCTTGACAGATCTTGAAATAAGGTAATGCACAATTTTTCGAAAATATCAGTAGTGTTACTTATGATAATATATACTTACTTTTCTCAGAGTGATTCAAAAGGTTTTGTATATGTATTGAAATTTGAATTTGTCGCCGATTTTCCAGGTTCGCTGGTCTCTCATTAATAGTATGAGAAAGGTTGTGTCCTGTGCTGTCCCTGTAGTATTTGGTGTTGGCGACTTGTGTGTTACCATGACGACCTTCTAGAAAGCGCATGACCGCCTGCCTTCGCACTGACAGGCTTATTGTTTGGCAGCATTCTCATGTTAGAAAAAATATGTCAAATCGCTCACAGAAATTCTTCGTGATGCGAACTACCTAGGCAACAGTTTTCAAAAACCTTTACATATATTACGCGAGTTGTTTACGGTTGACACCGTTTCTCGCTCCACAACTTCCTATATTTTAGGTCTACCCAGTTTCCTCGTACACCTTGTTTCCATATCACTCAACATCTTTCTTGCAGCTTCTGGGTGGCCTGCCATGCTTCTTTCTTTTTGTAGGTGCCCACAACCACACTTTCATTGGCCACGCTATGTAATCCATCCGTTGGAGATCACAATTTTAAAATTTATGATCGGCTCTGTGAAGTCCCATAAAGCCCATGTTAAAATAGATAAATTTTACAATCTTGTTACTCGAACCTCAGAAGGTGAAATAGATTCAAACTCAACAAGAACATACAAAAACTCATCATCCAATTAATTTTATAAAACGAGCGTGTAAAATATGAGGTATCTCGCTCTAACCACCTTAAAATCTTCATTCCAAAACAATAGTAATCTGATTGTCGTGAATTAAAGGACTTTTAGATTTAGATTTAGATTTATTCAGTCAAAAAACTGCATGTGACGTACGGGGAGAAGATTATCTGCGCCCGTTTTCTTGAGTTCCAGAATCCCTTCCTGTCATTTTAACTATAAATAGTTGAAAGATGAGTAAAAGTTTAACATAAATAAAAATTAATTTTAAAAATCGCAAGATTAGCAATATTTGAAAAATAGTCATTTTTGTTTCCGAGTTATAGAAAACTTATTTGCATCAGTACACGAATTTCAAGTATGATTTTCTGCATTGCTAACAAAATAGCAACTCTCCCTTACCTCTACTCTTACCACTGCAAGCAAAAGGAGAGTTCAACAAACGGGCGCATAGTGAAGCTACATTTACGTCCAGAAGCGAAACAAGGGGCCATTCAGCATTTGCTCAATGGATCAGGGAAACTGGACAAAATCCTGATCGAGATGGGGGTAATTGACCCGGAAGCTGTTCGAGTAAATTAATGGATTTTTTTACATTATTTACGAAAAATTTCACATAAATTATTTTTAGTCTAAACGTATACTCATTTTCATTAATTATTACTGAGAATTTAATGGTTTTCTTTTTTAGAAGGGGCGTCCGAAGCTTCTTCATGGAGTTTTTTGATGAAACGGTGCCGATAGCCGAATTGCTTAACTATGCACTGAGAAGACACGGAAGTTAAGGAACTCGAGATTCCACGGTTTCCTTGACGGGTAACAGTCTAGGAACCCGAGTTACTAACGGCGCCGTGCCGCAGACCGAAGGGATAAAGGACACTTACTGCGTCGTGACGTGACAAAAGCCAAAATTGAACGGAGGATTGCTCCATATACGCTCAATACCTAAGAAGGGCTAAGAGACGTTCGGCGAAAAAAGGCAACAAGTTTAAGAAAGAACGTCAGTTCAACTTAATTTCTAATGTTATTTTTTGTGAAAAAAAAATAGATTTGGTATTAAGGCGCATCTGAAAAATCCCCATTTGAAAAAAATGTCTTCAAACTTACAAAACCGAATGTTGTCAAAAAAAATTCATAAGTAACAAACTCACTAGTGACATTCCTCTTTTGCAACATAACATTGAACCAATGTAACTCACCGTGGAAGTATCAACATTATAAATAATGAATTGATATGCTCTCAATGGCTCACATATTGAATTATTTTTTTACTAATACTGATGATACTAAGAGTAGTTCTGTTTTTCTTACCTTGCTTTCGTGCCTTGAAAATACCATTTTTTTACTCTAGAGTTTCATAATTCACTTTTTACTTGACAAGAAGTGTGCTCAAATAATCTCTCTCTTACACTTAGATTATTTCCATTTAAAATCGGCAGACACGATTAACAATCTTCAAAAGCATTCTTTTAACATATCTAACAAGGAGGTAAAGACATTCTAATGATCTTTCCCTTTGTGCAAGGCTCGCTATTTTTTTTCTTTTGGCTCTACAATTTGTACCTCTGTTGATAAAAAATTGTGATCTTCTCCATAGGTAAGAAATATAAGAAATTCACATTTACTCTGATGAATTAGTATTCAATCAACTTTCAGGCCCTAACCTTAAATGCACCTTAATCAAATTGACAGCTGAGATATCAATCTAAGTGAGTTCTAAGACGATCATTTCATCATCATAACTACGTCCGTATAAACGTGTCAAATTCTTTAATTTAATTATAAACTTGCATTTGAGTTGGCTGTTTGAGAATTGAAAATATGAACGTTCCCTTTCAATATGTGCATTTTTTTCGTAACCATGCAACAGGAGTTGAAGAGTTCCTATCTGAGTAACGCACTAAAACCTTAAACATTGAGCGAAAATTTGTGACGCAAAGCTTGTTTCGGCTCCAAAGTAAACCATTAAAATTAATGTGTGTTTTCAGAGCAATCAAGTTTGTGTTTTAAATCTGCTCTATCATGGACGTCCTAACACAACCTGCAGTAATTGATTGTTAGTCCTATCTCTAATATATTTATGTAGACTAGATTTGCAAGTAATAAAGTACAATGCATAGAGATAGCGATGTGAGCTGCTATGATTCCTATGGGGAGGCGAAATTATCATTTATAATGCCTCCGCGGAGTATAATATTTCGGTATGCAGATCGCTATCGGGTGCAGTATCTCTGGAATAAATTTCAATGAGCACTTCATTCTACTGGGCGATCCTGAGATTGGACCGTGCGGGCGGAGAAAAACGAGGTATAAACCAGCGCTTCCATGAAAATACACAATCGATTTAAAAACCTGTTCTGAGTTCTCTGAAAGTTGCAATAGATTTTGTATACATAGAAAATGGAAGATCCACGAAAAAAGTTTGCTTATTCTTCCTGTAATATTCGAGAAATTAAAAACCTCTTGTTTTCGTGAGATCAATGAAGCTAAAAACGAACAGTTCGACTTAGCGGATCTTTTTCTTTTTGCACTCATGCGATTCTGATGAATTTATGTCCATCTTGACCCTAATGATATTTGAAGGGAGTATTATTATTATTATTATTATTATTATTATTATTATTATTATTGTTGTTGTTGTTGTTGTTGTTGTTGTTGTTGTTAATACTTTGGCCATGCATCCCATTACAGGGAAAAGTCTCCACTCGGAAGATGTTGAAATGGAAGCTCATAAACTGTTACTTTTAGTTGAACCAGTTTTGAATATCCTTTACACTCTAGTATGCTACAGTTCATTAAACACTTTTCATTAAATACTTTAAATTAAACACTTTCATTTCATTTATTTTATTTCATTTATTTTTGTGCAAAAATAGTAAAAACTGTGTGTGATAGACGCAGAAGAAGAAGTTTAAATTTGCACATGTCTTCTTGAGCTTCAAAATCCCTTTTCCACCATTTTATTATACATAGTTGAATGATAAACAAAACTACCAACGAAATGAGGTAAGCAAAACACGAGACTAAACATTTTCCTTCCCGAGTAAAAGAAAACTTATTTGATTTCATAGAATTGTTAACAAAATTGCAACATATTTCCTCGGACCTATTCCTACCACATCGAAACGTGCACTTAGTGGAGATTTGTCGAGCTGAACCAAACGTCCACGTAGTGAAGTTTCGTTTATAACCAGAAGTAATACAAGGGTCCATTTCTGCATTTGCTTAAATAATCAAGGGAAACTCGATGAAAAACCTGATCAAGATGGGAGTCATTGTCCCAGAAACTGAAGCCCAACATAAAACTTTTCAATCAACACTTTTCACTGAACGCCTTTCACTGTACGCCTTTCACAGAACGCCTTTCATTGAACGCCTTTCATTGAACGCCTTTCATTGAACGCCTTTCATTGAACGCCTTTCATTGAACGCCTTTCATTGAACGCCTTTCATTGAACGCCTTTCATTGAACGCCTTTCACAGAACGCCTTTCACTGAACGCCTTTCACTGAACGCCTTTCACTGAACGCCTTTCACTGAACGCCTTTCATTGAACGCCTTTCATTGAACGCCTTTCATTGAACGCCTTTCATTGAACGCCTTTCATTGAACGCCTTTCATTGAACGCCTTTCATTGAACGCCTTTCATTGAACGCCTTTCATTGAACGCCTTTCATTGAACGCCTTTCATTGAACGCCTTTCATTGAACGCCTTTCATTGAACGCCTTTCATTGAACGCCTTTCATTGAACGCCTTTCATTGAACGCCTTTCATTGAACGCTCATTATAGGACGCTTTTCGTCAGCACTTTTCGTCAGCACTTTTCGTCAGCACTTTTCGTCAGCACTTTTCGTCAGCACTTTTCGTCAGCACTTTTCGTTAACACTTTTCGTTAACACTTTTCACTGACGTGTTTCACTGACTTGTTTCACTGACTTGTTTCACTGACGTGTTTCACTGACGTGTTTCACTAACGCTTTTCACTGGCACTTTTCACTGGCACTTTTCACTGGCACTTTTCACTGGCACGTTTCACTGGCACTTTTCACTGGCACTTTTCACTGGCACGTTTCACTGGCACGTTTCACTGACACGTTTCACTGGCACGTTTCACTGACACGTTTCACTGGCACTTTTCACTGGCACTTTTCACTGGCACTTTTCACTGGCACTTTTCACTGGCACTTTTCACTGGCACTTTTCACTGGCACTTTTCACTGGCACTTTTCACTGGCACTTTTCACTGGCACTTTTCACTGGCACTTTTCACTGGCACTTTTCACTGGCACTTTTCACTGGCACTTTTCACTGGCACTTTTCACTGGCACTTTTCACTGGCACTTTTCACTGGCACTTTTCACTGGCACTTTTCACTGGCACTTATCACTTCATTGAAATCTATTTAAACACTATATTAGTCACTATTCATTTTATTTTATACACATGTAACGTTCCATCAAATGTATTAACTACCCTGGTAGTTCCACTCATCTCTGCACTATGTCATTCTTGTTTACTAGCATGTATTCTAAACACGTCACATTGCGAGGATTTTATCGACCATTCTCTTTCCAGTCCTGGGATACTGTTGTTTAGGGACCACCTGTGCTGGTCCATCCGTGTGACTCGGAATCCCTATCTCCATTTTATTGTTCTTGATTCTCTGTTCTCTCTTCTTGATTCGCTGTTTTTTCCTAAGACCTCGATTTCTTTTTCTGTACCTGTGCGGAGCACAATTTTGTATGTTGCTCTCCAAAAGTCTTCCCAGTAAACTATTCTGGCCGATGTGCCTGCTCTATACTTTCGAAATGTACTACTGATTTCATGCAAAATTTTGGAATGACAGTACAGGCACAATGGATAGCCCTTTTTCTTCCTGGGGCTTTTCCAGCTTCGGGGAATGACGATTTCGACTATCTGCGCCTGGTATCCTCTAGGTCCCTCATGGGGACATATATTACACTATACACGTTTGCGGGCTCCTCGGACTGTGGTCAGCAGACTCACAAGACTTCCGCAACAACACACATCCACGAAAGACAAGGGGCAAACAAACAATTATGCACACTGCGGGGATCGAAACCGCGACCCTTCAGACATAGGCTCCGAGACGGCACCCGCTCGAACCACCTCGGACATCTAGATCGGCCCAATGCATAGCCCTTACTCTTGTAAATTAAGGGTTTGCCCTTGATTTTGGTATAAGGATAGCACAAATCATTTAAAACAAAATCACAATAGTCAACTTAAAAATATTGTGTACACGTATTTCGCTACCATATGCATTAGCTTTTTCTATATATTGTAGTTTTTTCTCTACGTTATATAGCGTGTAATTTTGCGAATCTAGTTGGAAATAAGGCAGAATGCCTAGAATGCCCAGAATAGAAATAAAATGAAAGCGTAAAATAAACGATAAATGAAACAAATTATTATAATATTAATTGTTAACTGATAAGATTGAAAATAAAAATATAGATTAGTCAATAAGGAAACAAATTAAAGAATTAGAGTAAAAAAGGATTGCTACGAATCACTATTGATTAGTCTCCACCCAAATAATCCTCGGATGAGGTAAGGGCATTTAATTCTTCAGTCTTTTTTTATGATTGTCTTGCAAATTAACCATTATTTATTGATTTTTTTTCTTTTTGGGTTTTGAAGATCCCTGGTAACTTGCAATATACGTATCGGAAGTTATGAGAAGCCTGTTCATGAATTAAGTGTTAGTGTTAACTTTTATGTTTTCCTTGTAAATAGTTCACTGAATATTCTATTGTTATTATTTCTTCCTTCTTGAGGTTCTTCAAAGATCTGTCCATTAGGAATTTCTTGCAACTTGCAAATTGTAACTTTCCATAAAATCCCTTCCATGGAATAGAATCTTATGGAGAACTACGGGCATGCAATACCATTAGGAGATGAAAGTCTCTAGTGTCATTAATATATTTTTCAAAATTATTGAATTTTTTCACCTTCAAAACGCTTTATTATGTCTAGATTTATTCCACTTATCTCTCAATTGATATTACCACTCTGTGTTTTAGACATCAGCAACTCCTGACTGATTTTTTGTTCCTTTACGATACTTTTTTTTAATTTTCTTCTCATCTTACTGACTTGTCTGTATTTCCAGTTGATATGAAATGTGCAGAATACACTCAAAAAGCGTTAGACATGAATGAACAGATATTCAAGCGGAAAGACATTCTTCCTTCTTTTTAATTTCTCGCTTTATTTTATAGATGGCTCTTGATGTAACATTATGCGCACCTTCTTAATTGTACATCGTTAACAAAAGAAATTGGAAGTTCCTTTACTATGTGTAAGAAGAATCTCTTTTACCTTCTTTTCTTTATTTCAGTAGGTGTGCCCGATTTTTCGGTGGATGAATTTAACAGCGGTTTTACCTCTGTTTTTTTTTAGCCTTAAAGACCACAGAAACAAAAAAGGCTTAAGTGGACTAGCCAATCACTATACTCGCATCTGATTTTGAAGTGGTTGGGGCAATTATCAATGATATTCTATAAAATTTGATGCATTTCTGACGCCACGATGAGTGATTTATCTATAAAACGTTGTTAATGCCCCGCTAATTTTTCCTGTTCTTATAAAGAACTGACAAAAAATGCCAATTTAGTTTTCATCCCACTTACTGAAGTGTTTCTAATATTTTTTAAACCAAATTCGTGTAAAATTGCGCTCTTCTGCGAAAAAAAAACTCTCGAGTGCGTAGGTATGCGCAGCTGATCTTTCATGATTTCGATAGCCAAAAGAATAAGGTTTAATGTTTTTATAGTTATATGAGTCAATTATGGTAAATTCTATATTAAAAGCTTAAATAAATTTGTAAAACGACATGAAAATAACATTAAAATCACTTAGTTTTTAAAAGCATCCCAAGACACATTTTAGTTATCTTGAGGATCTTCTAAAAAGAAAAACCTTCGAAAACACAATTCGTAAATCACTTCCTGTGATATAAGTGCCAGTTTGTGTACATTGATCTTCAACACGGGGTATAGTGAAATTCAACTGACAGAGCCCACCGGTGACAATGCAAGATCGTGCATGTGTGAACTTGTTTTACTTGCATCTCAAGCGATTCCAAAAAAAAATCACATTTTATGTACTATGGACCTTTCAGAATCAAACAAATACTCCAGGTAACCCTTCTGATGACTTTGGAAAATTGACTTTTTCCCATCTTGATGGCCAAAATTACACACTGTGCATTGTAGAAAAATCAATTAACCGCCTATCATTTTTAATACATGGAAATTTTGTCTAGTCGATAAATTGAATGTATTGATTTGTTTTTACAATAAAATATCAAAATATGTCGGACTGTCGGTGGATTTATGAATGATATATAAAAAATTAAATACAAATTTATGTGCCATTCTTTTCTATATTTTCTATAGGCATAAATTGCATCTTGGTTATTAGTAAATATTATATGATAGTTATCCTACCTTTTACTGCTCAAATATTCAATCTGGAATGGCGAAAAAGGTATCCGTGTACGCAGTTTCTTCAAATTATTCTCTCTAAAAAAGAACGGGTATAATTATTTGTAAAGTACTCTTTTGGAATCTCTAACCTGCAACACCGTGAAATAGTCCGCAGAATAAAACGAGCTTCATTACACAGCCACACGCATCCAAATTGTCTGGGGATCAGACCACGTTTTCTATATGTTGGGGGTCGCTAAATCCGAACCCGGTGTCCATGTTACTCCATCACATTCGACATAACCTTCGAAAATAAAATTTTTCAAACCGAGGGATCAGACGTATATGTTTTGGGGGTTGCTGAAACCGAATCTGAAGTACATTTAACTTCACATCAGATTTTTAAATTCAGATCGAATATAATTGACAGAGAAGGTGATTTTGGACCCTGACGGGACAACACTCACCACGATGTTGTATGGCACATTGCCTATATCGGTGTCACCAGCTCACTTTTGAGGTTATGTGAAAAATCTTATGTGATAAAGTTAAATGGACTTCAGATTCGGGTTCAGCGACCCCAAACTCATATAGGTAACATGGTCTGACCCCTCGGTTAGAAATATCTTTCATTTTTTTAAGTTAAGTCGAAAACCTGATGTGGAGTAAAATGAACATCGGATTCATATTTAGCGACCTCCAAAA
Source organism: Gryllus longicercus (assembly GCA_038098605.1). NCBI lineage: Eukaryota > Metazoa > Arthropoda > Insecta > Orthoptera > Gryllidae > Gryllus > Gryllus longicercus. The sequence continues at coordinate 992,637 of JAZDUA010000230.1, forward strand.
CATATAGAAAACATGGTCTGGTCTCCCCACGAACATATTTTTTATGTCTGTGTCAATAATAGTACAATTCACTGATTAGTTGTTTTTTTTTTTCAATACAGTCACAACGAACACAAAATTGATATTTTGTGAAGTCTCGGAGTTGCAAAAAGTACCCAAACCCGCCGAAGCATCAAATAAGTAAGATCCTGGATTTGTGTCTAGGATATTAACAGCCAGGTAACGTGCTGACTGGGCCATTTGCTCCGTCCTGATGCATGACTGTCAAGAACAGAGATACGGGGAGACAGAGGAACGGGCAGTCACACAGACAAAGAGATGAACAGCCAGCCAGGAGATCCTGAGGTTTGAGTCCCAACGGTGGCAACGTTTTCGATACTAGAGCTACATAGGTAAAACGATTTCAGATGCTGTCTGGAGAAGAATTCGAGCGGTCGGCTGCTTTGGTTGGTAGTATTCCATGGTTTCTCCGATCAACATGAGCCGAATGCCGGAGCAGTACCCCAATAAACGGGCCACTGACCGCGCGCGATATTTCCTTCCTTCCCATACTTTCACACTTGCACTTACATCCTCTACATTACCACAGATGACAGTTGACCAGTCGGGAGCTTAGAACTCGCGGCTGGGGCGGTGCCTCGCTAAGGAGAGATCCCGGGAGAAAGAAATATCCCGGCAGTGGACATATAGGTCGGCGCCGGGTCTCGGCATCCAGCGGGGAAGAATACCGTCACGTCCCGTGATAGATCATTCACTCTACTAAAGGAACTAATGATCAGAGCAGATGTACTCAGAAACACCAATCAATATAGTATAAAGAAGAGGAGCTTAATGCTCTCCTGGCTCAATTGCAAAGTCGCTTGCCTTTCACCAGGTTCCGGGTTCGATTCCCGAAGAATCTCCGTAGAACCTCATGTGAAATTTGTTACGACAAAACGAGTTTTCATGCTTCACACAGGCTAGTCCAACCCTTGTGAAATGTCCTAAGACCCTACCCTAATCTTAATTCCTTCCCAATTCTGGCCGCTGAGTAGTGTCGCAGGGGCGCTTAGTAGGAGGCGCAAACGCGGAGATGCTACTTGGTGGTCCTCTTGACAACTGACTGCGACGAGACGTGACTGATATGTTGAAATATTAATGGAGGATTACTCCGTACTCCCGCGCTGATATTAATGGAGTATTACTTCGGAAGCGCAGAGCGCTCAACGCCCCGTCGGGCTTAGAGATGTGTTGCATCAATTGAAGACGCAACATTTTTTTAAAGGAGTCAAAATTCCAAAATAACAACCCACCAGAAGCCCACAGTTCGAAGAGACCCCGCAATGGGGAAGGCGAACCTAATTAAAAATCTCAGACGTTTATTATCAAGACATATAATCGCTCTGGCAACACGACGTTATGACGTTCTCCCAGCTAATTTAGGACTTTGTCACAGAGCCTCTCCTCACATGACAGCTTCGCCCAAGACCGCATCTCTTTGCGAGATGTTTTTTTCCGCCAGCCGCATGTGCCCAGCGCCAGCTGTTAATTCTTGAACGTGTCAGTTCAGTGCGTGCTGTTTCAGATAATAGACAGCGCGATTTACATAGTTCCGATATAGTTGCTACAAAAGCACTGTAAGTATCGATACAAATAAAAGACCATCGCTACACTCGACGACGCTGGAAACGAAATCCGGAGAACTCGTAATTGTCAAAAGACAATATCTCAAAGAACATCTGCGAAATGCCAGAGATATGGGATATACGTAAATTGATTTGCTCTCTCGAAGGAGCTCTTCGTTGAAGGACAACCACCCCCACCCGGAACAGTGTTTGTTCCGATTACGGGGCACATTCTCTGCGGAGCAGGGGGCGATGGGCTGTGGGCGGTGAAGCGGCAAGTCGCATGGAGTCATGCGGCCGGCCCTTATTCATGCCTCGTAATTATACCGTACGCCTGATTATCACACACAAATAATTAAGTTGTTAATACATGCAGTAGCACCGGTAATGAACGCTCTCCGGCGAAATGAGTTAGGCAAGGAGAGAGAGCCATTAAAATCGTGACTGCTAATAATCGAATAAGTCGGCCGCACTGCGCCTGCGGGGTTCACGCCCTCAGCCCCAGGACGTGGCGGGTCGAGCCCGAGGACGTGGAGAGTGGACAGGCTTCTTTCTCTTTTCTGTTTTATTTTTAAGAAAACATTCTTTCGTATGTATAATACAAAGAAGTAGTGCACACGAACTTTTCTAAGCACACTGGAAATCAGCATTATTGTGGAATTATGTATACATGCAGTGTATGTTTATATACTAATATGTGAATTTGTATGAGGTGCGAACGGATTGCAATAGCTTGTATGCAGTTGTGTTACCGTATCAGCTACGTATATTGAAAAGTTGTAGCTTCGAATCACGTCGGTGGCGAATTTTTGAAACGAACTAAAAGCTGGATTGATGCCGATCATATCCTGACTGTGACTACCACAGCTGTTCTGATTGGTCGATTGTGGGGGTTGGAGGTGAAGGTTGGACCCGAACAATGGTTGCGAATCAGGCGCCATCATTTCTTTCAATCCTGTTTTGACCTTCGTTAGGGTCGTGTAATAACGTGATATCCAATTTGTATATGGCTAATCCCCCTCGAAGGTTCTGACAAGCTTTGAGTTGTGGGCATTCTGCAAAAACTGTGGGACTCTGGCAAAAACATTTAAGTCGCAGGCCTGTGTATTAAAGTTTTCTGAGTACAAAATGACAGAGAAACTATAACTCTGAAATTCTAGATTAGTAAAAGGACATATAGGTTAGTAAGTTACGATTAGTGTAATATTACAGCCTCTTCCATCAAAACCTGCACAACTCTAGATAAGATTTAATTTGGTTTTACTTTCTCGCATACAACGCAGTATAGACAAAATTATTTAACGATACATCGAAAATGCGATTTTTCTCAGGAAAAACTCTTTATTTCTGTATGTAGCCCTTGATAACAAAAAATTGTTTACGGTAAAATTTCTGTCAACATTTCTAGCACGTAAACCATTCACAGAATAATAGCCAAAATTGATATTACTCATTGGATCTGGCTGGTATCGCGGCGAATTGGAAACTTATATTTGGGGGGGGGGGGGTCTCTACATGAAGCCTCAACGACTTTTTCAATATATTCTGAAAAATGTCTTCAATTTTTCTGAAGTAGAGAAAAGTACATATGCTTATAAAAATCGCGCAAATTTCATTTAATTCCGTTGAACTCTTTAAATTTTCAAACATTCCAAAAGAACAATGTTAAGCTTTGTTGTACAGTCTCAAAAATGTACAATCTCAAAAATAGAGCTTTTAAATGATATGTGTTCATCAAAATCAGACATAAGATCTCATTTCCATTAAAACCTCTATTTCGAAAATTGCAGATGTTCAACTTTCTTTCTGGAACGTTTTCATGATTACTCAGCTGTCAGGAGAAACGGTGAAGTCAAGTGCCTCTGAAGCTTAAGTACTTGAGTTCGAATCCTAACATTCGTATTGGTTCAAGTACTATTTCAATATTACATAAGCCTTCCAAATATGAAAGAACGTGTTCTTGTAGCATATGGTTAATAAATGAATTTGGTAAGAAACCACCCTTATGGACCTCCTTTTACCAAGGAAACCATCGCCTTTTCAGAGAGAGAGAGAGAGAGAGAGAGAGAGAGAGAGAGAGAGAGAGAGAGATGGAGATATCTTCAGGTGGTTCTGACGGCGACCAAGAGGAATGTTCTGTGGGATTGCGAAATATCCTGTGTAATTACGTGCAAGCACGCGATATCTGCAGCCTTTTATGCACCTTGACCCTACCAACCCGGGATAAAACTCTCCTCGGCGACTTAGAGAAGTGTTGCTCTCTTTTGAATATGTGCCAACCCGAACAGTCACATATATAAAGATTCAGTGTTCAGATGTATACGTTCTTCCTAACAAATTTCCAGTCAAGAATTTTGCAAAGAACATGGCGAGTCACAAGCGCCATGGCAATATTCGTCTGGAATATTTTATTGTTAATTAATATAAAACTAGGTTAGTCAGAAGTCTCCCCAATATTTACATATTTGTTTGAGCATCAGGAGTTAATACGTTCTCCGAAAGACATCTTGAAAATTAATAAATAAACTATTAGTCTCCAAATGACTAAAAACAGCAAGCCTACGGAACCGCGCAGTAGCCATAGTGTCAGCTCCCCGCTAAATGGTCAACTGAAGCTGCTTCCCCTATTCGCCTTGTATTGCCGACTAGGAGTGCAGGCGCTGTACTCAATTTTGTGATGTAATTGAATGGCGCGTGAATCTAGGTAATTATTTTTTTGAGGAGCCACCGAATAATTTATTTCTACAAAAGAAATTTATATTTGAAACACTGCAACAAATAGTAGTACATTGTTTCATCTCTATTGTCTTCGGACTGTATATGGCTATTATTATTATTATTATTATTATTATTATTATTATTATTATTTTGTTTATTCTCAAAGTTTTTGGTTTCACATGAACACTACACAAATACAATATCAAAGCATGGTAACACAGGTATATTTAAAATCTACTAAACAAATTAAGGCATTCTAACATATAAACATAAAATAACTGTTTTCAGATTGTAAACATAAAATAACAGTTTTCAAATGCTAATAACAAATATAATTTTAAGAGTGAGCTTTCAAAACCCAACATGTCCTTCCATGAATCTCCTGACTAGTGAGCAGGTACTGTTATTATTATTATTATTATTATTATTATTATTATTATTATTATTATTATTATTATTATTATTATTATAGCCCATTCCATGTCTTGCAGGCAAAGGCCTCCTGAAGATTTAGGGACAACTGTGGAACATGAATCAAATCAGCCGCGTTTGATGCTAGCTGTTGAGGCTGCTAAATATAGCTTGAGATTTTTGGGAGAGCTTTTGGAGAAACAAAAAACTGCAGCAAAAACTGCTACACGTCTTTCTAATCCTTTGACAAGGGAAGTTTCTGAAAACGACAGCTAATAAAGTCGGATAGTATCTTGGCGTGAGGATCATTGAGTATTGAAGAAATTGTCAGTGTTACCTTTGTCTGAGCGAAAGGAAAACGTTCTCCTTGGAGCTTGTAATACTCGTGTGTAATAAAATTCACACGGGGATCGCTCCCAAACACGCTTCGGAGAATACCAACTTTATGTAATAATACAAACTTCAGTGCAGTCAACGGGTTCGTATTACTTCGCTTCTACACTGGCGACGCGATCCGTTGTGAAATCGCTTAGCTGCTCTGATTTTTCTACAATATGATTCTGTCGCGTCTTATATGGAAACCCTAAATTCTCAGAATATGCTGACAAAGCCCAATGCTTCCTGTGCGGTGCCCGGAAGGTGGCGCGATATTCCGGTCGTCTTTGAAAGTAGTTCAAAGTTCGTTTCATCAAAGAATTTCATTCGAAAAAAAATGAATTCTTGCTTCATGTGAGAGAGAGTTCGTTTTTTGTGGAAAATTAAAACTCTCAAAAAAATCTCGAAGGCGCGACGTTTGAAATGTATGTTCTTTGCTCATAGTTAACCCCAAAGAAATGTCAAAATGATTGAATTCCAAGTACGGCGCCAAATTTGAATAAATTTTGCCGCGTATGCGAACACAAGGAGTTGGTAACATTTCATTAAATCCTTGAGCACAGTTTACACACGTAGCCTATACAATACACTAACATATTTTACATATTATTTGGACTATTACAGTTCTTTATCTATTTCAGTTATTTATCCATTTTAGTCTGTTACAGTTATCCCACTATATTTCTTTATCCTGTTACAGACTACCAACCTTAATCACGAACCCAATTAACTATTTTCACAGATTGTTCTTAATGACTGTTTTGGAAATAATGTAACATATCCGTCCTAGTGACCAATTTTGTAATTAAGTATCGGATCCGCTTTCCTTTGCTCTTCCACCATAATCTATCTTGAGCTACTCTAATACACTTTGTTCCGGCTGCATATTGTATCTCACTGCAATGTCTGTTGTCTTCCCAATCGTCTCTTCCCGATATGTGGAGCCCATGTAGTGGTGACTTGTGCCCATCTAGTTGTATCAATCCTGGAGATGTGATCTCCCCAATTCCATGTACGTTTCTTGGATATTTGTGCAGTAAAATCCAAGAAACCATTACAATAGTGTTGACGTTATATGACTATTAGCCTCCTATTATTAACAAAAACTTTTCTAATTTATTATTTACCCAGTATTTGTGGGCGTGGACTTTTGCTAGCCATACGTCATTCCGATTGCCGACTGAGTTACATCAAAGGCTGCTGTCTCTGCAGCGACTGTGACCAGAAACACGGATTCCTATCAAAGAGACCACGGATCGCGCGATCTTTTCTTCCTTGTCTTTGTTCTTTTCTCTAGTTTTACACTTACATGAACGCTTACATATTCACATGAACAACTCTACCACCCATTACAGGAGATTACCGGGGAGCTTAGAGCTTTGGGCTTGGGAATAATGCAGAAGGAGGAGATACTTCGAGAGCGAAATTCTCTGCTATCCGACGTATAGGTCGGCACGGATCTCACCATTCAGCGGGTCAAAAGATGGCCACCCTCCAGTATGAAACGTTAACAATATTAACGCGAAATAATTACAATCCTTACTCGCAGTTGATCTGCCAGGAAACATCAATTCCGATCAATCGCTGTAGTCGTAGCCACATTCATTATGTCACATTGCACGCGTATGGACTACTCATTGATATAAAGCATCACACTCCAAACCTAAAATGTAGATAATAAGATATTTTACACTCTTGCCTTACTACGTACATACGTAATAAAGATATATAATTGTAATGCTACAGCAGAAATCACCAATTTTCAGACAAAAATAATTTTAATGTGGGCCTTGGCAACGAAAAAGTGAAAAAATCTTGTTCTCACATGTAGCGAAATAATTCCTCTACATGTTGTGTAGTAAATCATCCACGTTTTTGCGATCCTTGATAAATTTACTGACGGCAAAGCGTCTGCATGATGTGGATATTAACGCCTAAATCGAACAAATATATTTTTATGTCACCAAAATAAAATTTTGAAATGGGTGACAAATTTGAAATTTGATTTTTTTTGCTAGAGCACCTGAATTGTCAGAATCTGTTACTGTTTCTTTAATATTATTTTCCAATTACAGTAATCCTTTGATGTACTTCGGAGACTGTATATATCTTTCACTCTCTCAATTACCTAAAACGTAAGGAAACTAAAGCAGGCGGTTGAAATGTATTCTTCCAATGCATGAACTCATGAGGTGATCATAAATGATCACAAATATACTTCGTAATGAGAATGAAAACAGAAATTAGATTGAAGGGAAACACTATAATAAACCTAGATTGGAATGTTCTACAAAAGCGCAAACTGAATGCATTAGTGTCGAACATCGCAACGGTCGGCGTCGCAACACAAGGTGGCCCTAATGACCAAGGGTACACATGGAGCGTCGGAATGGAGACAGTTGAACGGCAACAGTCACCACAGCCGAAACCTCAGCCAGCGTATAAGCAAATAAACAGAGCCCGCTGGGTCCGATGTCTACTGAGACTGGGCAGCCTAGTCTGTTTGTGCTTTCACGTCATCATTCACATCGCTGCGCCGGCCGTCGCGCTGTCCGTCGCGCGGCGAGCCAGGCTTATCCCTTGCGCTCACGCTTCTCTCACGGGGTCATTTGGTGAGGAGGCAGGGGGAAAGGGAGGGGGAATGGAGGGGAAAGAGGGAAGGCAGGGGAAAAGGGAGGGGAGAGTGAGGGAGAGAAGGAATTTGTGTATATGAGCCTGAATGCACGTGGAACTGCAGAACGAACAACAGTTGATGAGTTGATTTTGTATTTTCTGGCGCGTCCACTGCTATGGTAATGAGTATAGTAAATGTAATTTACGAGAGGTGGCGGTGTTCTCCCCATTAGAAGGTAAGATTCAATGCAGACCTACATGTCCGCTTGATGGTGTTTCCCTCCCCAGGTATCTCCGACAGCGGGGCACCGCCCCAGTCGGGACACGTTCCAAAATCTCGAGTGATGCGCCCCAATCGGGACAACCTCTAAGCGATCTACTAGCCTCCCTGCATGTGCAGAACTGTATGTTTTGGCGTGTGTGGGTAAGGGGAGGGGAAACGAGGGGACAAGGATGAGGATGGGAAGATCGCTCACGTTCCGTGGGTCATTTGTCAAGGCACTGCTCCGACACCCGCCTAACATTGATTAGAGAAATCACGAAAAAGTACCGATCATGGCAGCTATGGTAGCTATGAAATGTGCTGTCGGAAGGTCATGTGGCATTAAAAGTTTGTAATTTCCGCGGCGCGCAATACGGTTTTGCAATTTGAGTGACTAGGGAATAGGGGTGTCGCAGTAGACTCCGCGCGCTCGCTTGCTCGAACAATCACACATCTGGGAATGCACAGGGATAAAATATATCTTGCCGCGACGCCCGTAAGACATTTATATCATTGGTGGTTAGAGAAACGCTATAGGATCTGACTCGGAAACGCACTGTCAGGCTCAACTAAAGCCGCTAACAACTAGTAAAATAAACCTAAAATACAAATTTATTAAGAATAACATATGCCATAATTAAATATTATTTTGCAAAATAAATGATACTAAAAATACAACCCACCGGGAAGATCAATCCTGAACAGGGAAGACCGATCTTTGTGCACTTATGACAGAGGAATGAAAGATGCCTATACAGGGGGCTGCAACCGCATACGGGCAATTTCTGGAACACAGTGGACCTAATCATCTATACTCCATACGCTCTTGGATTCTAAGTGCGCAGTGTGTATAAACACTAGGACATAATCATATGAATAAATTTTTTTCTCACATTTTATGGTCTTGCCAATAACATGCAGAATTACTCACTCTAATTATCATTGAATTGGAGATTCAAAGATATATTAACCTAATTATTTAATGAATATGTTATTTTACAGTAAATTAATTCCCTCGGCCGAAGTATTCGAGAAGCTTTCTGATTAGAAAATAGAAAACTCGTATTGGCACCGCCTAATTTTAAGCATATTGACTAAATAGTGGAAAATTTTTTACTACTAAACACTATTACTTGTTAGAAGTTTTCCAGATAATTAGGAAAAGCTGGTTTTAACAGAGATGGTCTTAAAGAATTGGGAGAAAGCTGATAAAATATTGGTTGTGCCTGTAAATATACATTTTATTCAAAATTTATAAAAGGGATACACAAGCGCTTAAGATACGAAAGAATTTAAGGAATGAGTAGATTAAAAATCGATAGGCAAAGCAAATTAAAATAATAAATTAGCACATATAATTAATTAAATTCGCAAATAGAACAAAGAAGCTCGTATTTCTGCAGGAATGCTCAAGTAACACAAAATCTCTCAATATCTGGCTTTTCAGAGACCCTTAGAGGAAGGAGAACGTCTTCCTCACTCAACAACCTATTGATGGACAAGACGGTGAACACCTGTCACATCAGTCGCACCTGGTGTGTACCTCTAATCCCGTAAAGCGGAGACCGAACCACGAGGTGGTCGCACCCATACTCTCTGATCGCCCCTCTCGGAGGCCGTTCCTCCCGCTCTCCGCCCTCGCTCACAACCTACCTCCCCGCCCCCCTTCAGCCCCGCGCTTCCGCCCCGTTCTCGCCTTACCCCCATCCCACCTCTAACCGTACTGGCCGTCCTCCGCCTCCATCCCATCCCCTGCCGCCGCTCCCGCTTCCATCCGCGCCTCCTACCCCACCCCCCGCCCGCTGTCTGGCCAGGCCTTACGCCCTTGGGGTGTGCGCGCCTCCACACCTCCGCAGCTCCACGCCCGCACACCTCTTCTCACCCTCCGCGTCCCCGCCCACCCCACCCCACCCCGCCCCGCCCCGCCCCGCCCCGCCCCGCCCCTACGCGCCGCGCCACGCCGCCTTCCCTCGCGAGGAAATCCAATTCCGCACACGCGGCATTGTTGGCGGCTGTACGAAGGGAAAGCAACACCTGAATACACGGCGGACGCCGCCAGCGGTCGGCGAGGCGAGAGGTCCGCGGGCGATGCGCGCTCGGCCTGACCAGCTGCGTGTTTCCGAATCCTTCCCTGGCGCCACCTCGCCGCCCCCCTCCTCACCCCCCCTCCTCGCCGGACCCCCCTGCCCCCCTCGCCACCACCGCTCAATATCACTCGCTGCCTCTCGGGAGGCGCTCGCCATTCTTTGCCGCGTGCGTTAAGTCGTTTTGCACGGATCCAAAGGAGTATTTGGCAGGGGAGGAGTGCTTTTTGCTGAGTAACATTTGGAAGCATGTAATGTCAAGAAAGTTATTCCCATGAAGCTGATTTAATGTTACGTTACATAATACCCATTTTGATGATTGTTAACGTTATTAAAAACAAATATTTAATATTTCTAAATCATACTGATTTCAGGAAGGGGGCTTTTTTAAATATTTTCTCTCCATTAACTCTTACCACTTTTATAAAAATGACTAAAATATGAGTTCAGTTTTTTTAACTCGTCTGGCAGGAAATAAATGTACAAGGAAGACAAGAGAGTACACACTACGGAGCTGATGTTCCACAGAAAAGCTTGTCGGCGCGGAAAGGAGACTTAGGTCTTCACCCTGGCTGAAGTGTCTCATTAACAACAGTTGCTGTCGCAGCAGCAACTGTTCAGGAGGCCCGGATGAGTATTCTAGCGGCTGCTCTGATTGGCAGTTCCCCGTAAGATTCTCTGATCATTGCCAGGCGAATGTCGAAGCAGACGGGCCGTAGAGCACGATGGTCCATTTCTCATAATTGTCCCTTTCTCTTCCCTTACTAACACACACACACATACACATACACACACACACACGTACACTACAATACCACGCATGTGGGGCTAAAACGTGCGGTTCCGGTTGCGGTAGTACCCCGCTGTAGAAGATATTTGAAGACGGAAAACCCCGCAAATCGACCTGTAGTCCGGCGCTGGATATCACGTTCTAGTATGAGAGGACCACCACCACCCTCCTGGAATATAAACTGAGCCGCACTTACTGACAAAAGTAGTTAACGCGTCCGGAAACATTAAATACTGACTGTACAAGTATGTTTTAATTGTAGAGTTGAAAGTCAATTATATTTAAATTGCAGTCGATTTAAAAATTATATCGATATGATAACTTTGTTTAAAAACTGGACAAAAATGCAACCAAGTACTCACTAACTCCGGTCGGCAGCTAAGTCGCAGAAATCTGGAAAGGCAGCTAATCAGTGGGCACTCCTGGGAGCTGGCATGGATTCTTGTGGCCTCTAACAAGTACTTCAACTATTAGCGAATTTAGGGTGGTATGTAACAATTAAAAAATGACAGTTGCTCACATTAAAATAATAGGCAATGTATTCGTCTTCAGCGACCTCCAAACAATACAATGCATTTTCATGTTAAAACATTGGGAGAAATGTTAATTGAAAAGTCTCAAAAAGTATGAGTTCCTGCGTTAAGCTGCATGGTTGCACGAGATAGTACTGATATAATAATAATAGTTATTATTATTATCATTATCATTATCATTATTATTATTATCACTCCTCTACTACTCAAGAAATTGTCCGTACAAATATATGGAGCTGCTACAAAGAAGAGCTTCTTCCGTGTTCTAACCAACTTTTGTGCAGCCTTCTATTAATAATTTTAGTGAACCTGGCTTTTCATCAACCTCATTCAAGACCCCAAATCTTTCTGGCGATGCTTTCCGTGTTCAGTGAAGTGCCCGTTTGCAACGTTCTACGGTGTTTTTCTTGTAACTGCATACTTTTTCCTACCTTCGGGGAACCCTTCGCGATTACACCATTTGCCAATATCATAGGTGCTATCTCCATTCTCTGGCACTCCCTCCATTTTTTCCTAAGCAGGAGTTGACGCTAGGATGTCTATAGGAACTTCAACATTAATAATCCTAACTGTTCTCGATATTTTATCAAATAAAACTATGTCTGGTCTGTTTGTATCGATCACCTTTTCAGTTATAATTTTTATGTCACACAGTATTGGTGCCAGGAGATCGCTAACTTGTACTACTTTCTCAGGCTTTTATTTATAATTCGGCGACTCTTGTTCTGGTAGTTGATATCTCTTTGCAAGTGCCTTATGAATTACTTTGGCTACATTGTAATGACGTTGTAAGTATTCATTTTTGGCAAAGATGGACGTTCATCCAATCCATGCTGGCTTGATTCACGGGAAATTTTACATAATCCAAATGAGAAATTGAGTTATATTAAGAGTTAATATAATTTTGATTTTACTCAGTTATTTAAATACATGATTCTTATGTCTAAATGAGGATTGAAGACTAATCATCTAAAAACTGTCAGACATTAGAAAACGTCAGACTCATAGTTAATATCAAATGTCATTAAATCTCTCAGATATTAATGTATTGCATATATGTATTAATGTATTTTAAAATATTAAGGTATCGCAGAACAAAACAACAAATAGAAATGCATTTACGTGTTCCAATTTTCGAATGTGCAGCTATGGTCCCTGTGTGCGTTGTATTTTGTGGGAAAAATCATTTGGACTACTTAATATTTCAGCGCGTTTTCTTTCCAGTTAATAATAATTATATATGTTCTGAAATTATTCTAGGTAGACAAAATGTAATTATACTTTTGTTTGAAAAATAAATAGCTTTGTGTGCTTCTTAATGTCAAGATAACGGAAATAAGACGGCGGAGATACATTTGCTAAACCTGAGAAGAAATGATGCTTTATTTGACGATTCAAATTTTCAACTGAGCAGGACATTCTTCTTGGGGAGGAAAAACGTCTTTGAATCCGACGGCTGAAATCTTTTTCTCTCGATATGTGGTTAAATGCGAAAGTGGGAGTATGTAAAGAGCGAGAAGTCAAGGATGTGAAAGAAATGTCGCGCGTAGATCGTGGCTGGTTTGTTTAGGTTCTACTTTGGTATTGACCTAGAGATGTATACAGCTCACCCATCGACGAAAAACTAACCCTAGGACATCCGGTGTAAGTTCATATTATCTTAACCCTCTGGTCGAACATCACAAGATGTTATAAATATTGAGCCATATTTATATTTTCCCAGCAGTTTTATCATTATCAATGTGTCAATTATTAATAGACACCCCAAACACTTCTCATTGCACAGCTCATTGTTGGCTCTCCTCGGAATTTTATCGCTGCCCTACATCTTGCTGCTACACTTCCCGCAGCTATCGCCATTGTTTCAGCCCCTGCCTTACACCTTCCGCCAGTGCCACTGCTGTCCGACCCTCACCACACAGCCCTTCGTCCCAGCTCCGCGCCGTCTCTCGAATCTACTCCTAATTATGCGGTGGCAACCATGCAGGGCACGCGCGCTACAACTTTCAATTACGGGGCTTCATTCCGCGGTTATGGCCCGATTCTCCGCCTCGCACTTAGCGCTCTCACCGCACAGTTGCCCACAGTGGCCGCCGCCCCGCGCCGCCCCGCGCCGCCCCGCGCCGCCCCGCGCCGCCCCGCGCCCCACAAAATGAAGGTAAATGGCTCTCCTGCTGGTTCTGGGAGGCTTTGCAGAGTGGTCAGCCTTTAGCGGGTGGCCACGACGCCCTACGCCGGAATGTGGAGCGTAATGGATCGGCGAGAATCAGAGAGCTCTCGCAAGGCGCTCTACCCGGCGGAGATTACTACCTAGGGGACGTCACGAAACGCGCAGCTTTATTATATCGTCTATACTACGTCGGTAGTAAGGAGGAAATATTGTATTCGTGTAATAGAAACGTGGATAAACATTGTACATACACGTAATGAATGACTACACATTGCGCATTAGATACATTGCACGTTTCATGTTCTATTTCGAGACACACTCATCCATCTCTTGCAGAAGTTAAATACTTCCGCAATTATTTGTATCAAAGTATGTCAAAGTTTTTGCTAGCAGATTTCGAGATCCACTGTTGTAACTTATCGATGATTGAACCATACGGATACATTATGCTTCAAAATTGTTTTAGACAACTTAATATTTTTATCATTGATTTTTTATTGGACTGTCATATTTTCACCTACAAGTATTACACAATTTGCAAAGTTTCGAGAAACGTTCTTCCCATCTTCAGATAGTAGACGTTACATTATAGGTATTATAGCAAACATGAAACCATCCTTGTATCCAACTTCCTTCAATGATTACACGACAATCAATCAAAAAAATACTAAACCACGACGCAAGAATTAATGAAACAGCAGAGTTTTCCAATTATAATATAAACGAACAGTACTTCGAGCTCTCACACGCTCGTTAATGAAAGAAATATTTTCTTCGCAGTAGACAAAATTTTTGCGTTGCTACTTTTTCTCTATATCACGTGAACTGCGTTTCGTACTACAGAGAAAGTATTCTAATGCTGCAGCAAAAAGTCGCGATTTGTCCTCTGAAAAAGATCGTACTGTGGGACCCTGATATAAAAAAGGATACATTTTGTTCCGATATGTTCAAAATTACTTCCTCTAACACGCTGCGTAGACAAAATCGACGTAGATCTTTTACACCAAAAAATTGTCTGACAGAAAACATTTGTATGTCCGTCTGTCTGTGGTCAAAGCTACCGCTTAAAGTGTTCACATTACTTTCTTCAAAATTATTATCGCCCGATTGATCTTGCCACACTCGAGAACCGTCGAGTTTGAAACGGATATTTTGATTTACGAGGGTACTTTTTGACGTTTCAGCCTTAACATGTAAGAGGTTTCTGGAAAATGGCTCCATGAATTAAAATGTTTCCACGAAGAGAAAAAACGACGCTTAAAAATGGCGTAGGTTTCATTTTCACTGAAACACAGAATTTTCGGAAACTGCAAAGGGCTTTACTCGGCGTCTTCCTACACCTGCAATATTGAATTAGAGATTTTTTATATCATGAAATCTGTTCTTCAAAGATATCTTGAAATGAAATCACGTACAATTTGTACACGTAAGCTTCCGCGGCTGGAGTTCATAACTTCTTGGCTGTCCGGGTGACGCCGCGTCGTTGGCTGAGAAGCCGACGTTTCGCCGGTCATATCGCAGGCTTCCTCAGGGTAGTGACGGTTTTTGTCATCATGTACAATTTTCCGCAAGTATGAGTTGTTGTAACGTAATATTTCATGAATCATACACAGCTATTAAACAATTAATTTTTATGACTGCTCTAATTTTATATTGATTTCTTCTTCAAATAGAGGACACGTCGCTTAAAAATGGCGCAGGTCCCACTTCAGAAAATTACAATAAATTATCGTAGCAAAAGTACAATATTTATGGTTTGATAATGAGACTTTAAGTAAAAAGTAATATGTTTTAAGAAATTAGACCTTTAAATCCGGTCATGTAAATTTTTTAAAAAAAAGAGTAGTTTTCGCATTATGTGTGCTTGAAATAAAAGCAAATCATTTAAAAAATTAGCAGTTTATCATATTTTTATTATTAATTTTCATTATATAGTGCACTACATTAGAAAGGCAATGTCCACCCAGTAAAATGTTTTGGTGAACTTTTAATATTTCTTTCACTGTAGTATATAAATTATATTTTAGATTAATTATGGATCCTTATTGACTCTTTAGTGTTTCATGCTAAATTACATCCAATTTTTTAAAAAAATAGATATTTAAAAAAAATAGATACGAGATATTTTTAAGAAAATATGAGTTGTTCAATAATAATAAATAAAAATACACTTG
The DNA here is from genome assembly GCA_038098605.1 of Gryllus longicercus. Lineage (NCBI taxonomy): Eukaryota > Metazoa > Arthropoda > Insecta > Orthoptera > Gryllidae > Gryllus > Gryllus longicercus. Next base: position 1,008,371 of record JAZDUA010000230.1, read on the forward strand.
TTCATTAAAAAAGCCGAAATGTAAGAACATAATCCCCTAGATTCAGTTCATTATCATTTTACTTCTCCAATCATATTATGTACGTATTTAGTTCTGGGCGTTCTTTCTGAGAATATCCATTCTTTCAAAAGTGCAAGAAAATGGGACTTCCGCCGTTTTTAAACATGCTTTGATATATCCAAATAAAAATTTGATGAAACAATATGGATGTTTTTTTGGGAAATTCTTTTTTAAACTTATACTTTTCTTTATGTAAAACAAAATTGCGAATCTACTCGTTTTAGTCATAAAAATGTATTTTGTCACACCTTTGTCCTTCGATAGCGTAATAGGTGCTTAAAAGAATGGCATAGTTCGTTTAAATACCTGTTTTTTTTGAAAATTGCAAAAGTGCAAACTTTTTTTCGTCGACTTCTTACAATTCCAGTATTGAAGCTATATATTTTTTAAAATAAAGAAATGTTTTCAAAGACAGAACTTGAAATAAAGTCATGTACAAGTCATGTACGTGTTGTTTCAAAAATATGAGTTGTTTTCGCGTAATTTTGCGTGAAGTATAAACAATTTTTAAACAATAATTGTCTCAAAAACGACTCCACATTCTTTTAATTTTTTTACGGATAAAACAAGGTACGCTTGGAAGAATGGAGCAGGTCTCATTTTCGTTAAACTCTCTGAATTCCCGAAAATTGCAAATTTAAAAAATATTGCGAGAAAGTATGTGCTGTTTAGCACCACTAGTTTATATTTGTCATAGGGACCACCCCAGATAGAAGCGTCTGGCACTTTTCATGTACCTTCATTAATTGATTAATTTTTATTTCTTTATGATCAAAAGCAGCAAAAACTATGACGTTTCGGAGGAGAAAAAAACTAGATTTAGTGTACCAGGAGCAAAGCCTCTTTTTTTCTAATGTTGAATTTTTCTTTTCCTTTTAATGATTTTATTTCTACGTTTAATTTGCGAGTTGAATGTTTTTCTCATTCAAGTTGGATAAGCGAGTGGAGCGTAATCTCCAGCAACTGCAGAGTGTGTACCTCTTCAGAAGATAAAAAAACACTTTCAAAAAATAATATTTTAATGAAATAAATATCCTTTAAATTCAATATTAATATTAATAATAATAATAATAATAATAATAATAATAATAATAATAATAATAACAATAATAATAATAATAATAACTGGTATACGAACGTACGATTTTGTTTAACAGATTATTTGTCTTTTGTTTGCTTTACATCCAATTTGCTTTGCTTTACAAATAGTTGCAACTTTTACTTTATAAAGCAAAAGAAGTTCGACTTGAACCATTACAGAAAGGATGTTTAAAACATGTTATTATAATCATCAGGTATCAAATGTAGTGTATTTGGAGGAAGGTGCTGCAATGTACTCTTTCCCCTCACCGGAGTTCTCTCCCAGCAGCTCGTTAACACGCATGCCCCTCCCCCTTTCTCACCGCCTATTCAAATGAACACCATAAAAGTTATAACGCCGTAAAAGCCAAGCTCCTGCATGCCCTTCCAAATGCTGTTTCATGTAACATGACACGGCCGCCGTAAATGTGTCGACAAATTTTACAATGAAATGCAGGCGAATAAGCTAGTTAATACACGTAGTAGAGATTCAGCACACACACACACACACACACACACACACACATACACCATTAAGGATACCTATAAGATATGTAATTAAAATTAAAAATTGTTTTCATAAGTACACATTGTGACTAGGCTGCAGATGTGCCGAAATAAAATTAGTGCATACATAAATGAGTTAGATTTCCTAATATATGAGTTTATATCCGAATGAAGAATATCGTCCATATGTCTCATTCATGAGGGATATGCCGAAGTTAAAGTAACAATTTTGTATTCATGATCGTTTGTAGCACACTATTTGAATATGTTTAAATACTTAATCATTTTGTACCCGTCGGATCGCCTTCCTTCCCTTCATAGATTTTTAGTGTTCGAATATTGTACAGCGATGGTAAACAGACAAACTTCATAACTATAGTCCTGGAGTACGCAGTGGCAAGCTACCTTGATCCCATAATTCATAACTGATTCGTTTGATTAATTGATTAGTGATACCGGGCGCGTCAACTCTCATTAGACCTGTCAGGGAAGTGCATGTTCTTATTGCAGGAAGTTGTGGTGATCTTCCCCCGCTGTGGCACCGCCGCATCCGGGACAAGCTCTAAGCTCCCAACTGGTCTCCCATTACATGTGGTTGTGTGGTACATGTGTGTGTGTGTGTGTGTGTAAGGAAGGCTGAGGATATGAGACGAAAAAATGAAGATTGCACGCGGTTCTTGGCCGGTTTGTTAGGGTACTGTTCCAGAATTCACCTGGTGATGATCGGAGAAACCACGAAAAACCACCTATCAGAGGAGCCAGCCTCTAGAACTCTCGTCCAGAAAGCGGCTGAATTCGACCTAGCTATGAAGGTAGTGTCGAAAAATCCTCCAACGTCGGGTCTCGAACCCTAGGACGGCCTGGTCAGAGGCACTGCAGCAACATCGATTGATGCCCTGGGCGACCTTTATCGATATGACTGTTTCCAACTAACGTAGCTGATTTCTTGTAATATGTTAAGATGTGCCCAAATATGCATGGAGTGAGTTTTGTACAAGCGGCCAGTAACGCTTCTCCAACCATACTTAATACTTGCAAACTTAAACCATAAAAGCACTAAATTTCCAGTACTTACAATTTCTTTTCTTTTTTCATACCATTACGATTTTCTCCCACCCATTTACATAAAATGTTCTCCTGTTTTCGATATTTATTTGGCTCTTGCGCATTAAAAAAATGGAAAAGTTTATCACATAACCCGATTTCTCGCTTTCCGCTATCGCTATTCTCACTCGACCAGTGTCAGATACTCCTTTGACCTATCGCTCTCCAAAGCGAACTCGCATATAAAATAAAACTTGCCGCTGCAATTCATGTCCAGAAGAACCATGGAAATCATCTATTGCCATCTGAAACAGAAATCAATTCCCCCGCGAGATAAGCGGCTCTGAGCCATCTGTTCTAAGAAATTCGAGAATTCATGGCGCAGGAAGATACTGAATCAAAAATGTACCCCCTCGTTTCTTCTTATTCTTTAATTACTGTTCAAAATCGCTTTGTAGATACAGTTTTTTTCTTTTAACAAAAGACGTTGGAAATAAACTTTTGAGTATGATGAAAGGACGCAAAGAAAAGATATAACTTCGATTTTTTAAAGTGGCCGATGACATTAGGTCATTTTTACACATACTGCCTTATAAAAAATATCGTTTTTACAGTGGTAAGGGCATTTCTGAAGCCACGAGTGCCGTTAAGAAGAATGTTTGGAAATTAGTTAAAAATATTCATTTTATAAGAGAGGAGGTGTAACAATGACCTAATGTCATCGGCCACTTTAAAAAATCGAAGTATAAGACCAAAATCATGGAACTATAAAACTTATAAGCCCACGATATATGGTGCAGGCCTACTCTCACTGTATTTTACGTCCGTTTGTATAAAGCGTATTGCGTAATTCTGTACATACCAACACCCGCAGCGGCCAGCGCAATGGCTACGCCTTAGGGCTCTAGCGAGTGCGCTTGGACACCAATGATGGCGAAGTCTTCATATCGATCTCAGCAAGGTGTCACGTACTTACTTGATGTGTTTAACATCGGTGGGTTTGTTGCCTCTATCGCAATGACTGCTCTGATCAGGATTATTCTGTGGTTTCCTTGATCACTACCACGATAATGCTGCAGCAGCAACAGGTCAAGGACCGCACGCGATATATTCTTCACATCATCATCATCATCATCATCATCATCATCATCATCATCCCGTATCTCCCAATTCAAACTGGGTCACCGTGAGGCGTATGCTCTGTTCAGACCTATCCCATCATAACATATGCCGGCGGGGAGGCCTTGCAGACACAACTCACCGGGAACTATCATTAGGAAAAATATGAAAGCAATATTGTAGATGTTGCTTCAAAGAAGAAACTACTGTGCTACTGTGCTACTGTGCTACAGTGCTACAGTGCTGCAGTGCTGCAGTGCTGCAGTGCTGCAGTGCTACAGTGCTGCAGTGCTACAGTGCTACAGTGCTACAGTGCTACAGTGCTACAGTGCTACAGTGCTACAGTGCTACAGTGCTACAGTGCTACAGTGCTACAGTGCTACAGTGCTACAGTGCTACAGTGCTACAGTGCTACAGTGCTACAGTGCTACAGTGCTACAGTGCTACAGTGCTACAGTGCTACAGTGCTACAGTGCTACAGTGCTACAGTGCTACAGTGCTACAGTGCTACAGTGCTACAGTGCTACAGTGCTACAGTGCTACAGTGCTACAGTGCTACAGTGCTACAGTGCTACAGTGCTACAGTGCTACAGTGCTACAGTGCTACAGTGCTACAGTGCTACAGTGCTACAGTGCTACAGTGCTACAGTGCTACAGTGAAAAGAAGAAACTAAGTTGCTGCAGTGAAAGGTGGCACAGGGAATCAACTGATGTCACTGCAGTACCCCTGATCAGGAGGTTCTAATTTCAAGTCCCGACGGTGGTAGGATTTTCGATACTAGCTATATAGCTAGGTCGCAATGTCCTCTGATCAGTAGTTCTCCGTGGTATCTCCGATCAGTATCACGTGAATACCTGTGCAGTACTCTTGATCCGTGATCCGTGAACGATCTTTCCTTCCCCTTCATTGTCCTATCCTCACCTCTTACATACACTTACATGAAAGACATTGCCACACATGACGAGAGACCGGTTGGGAGCTCAGAGCTTGCTGGAGCGGTGCCCAGCTGGTGGGGAGATACCTAGTTTGGAAACACCCCGCTAGCTGACAGATAGTTCGACGCCGAATCTCATCATCCAGCAGGGGAAGTTTACCGACACCTACCGAGGAAAAAACACTAACTACACATATAAGGCCTAACAACAGTAGCAGTTGACGCGGTCGGAGAATTTTATCAGTCAAATGATGTCACTACACAAGAGCACATACTGTTTACAAAACTTTCTCTACTTTACTTCGTAAGAAGAGAAAGGATTGTAATCGTGCACCCACAATCGGCGAATTTTCGAAGACAAACTTGTAATGCCGCGCCCTGGTTACGAGAAAGTGAATAAATTTTGTCCCAATATACAGGAGTAAATTAGTTCCTCCATAACGTTGTGAAGTGAAAACTCCATGCTCTTTGTGCCCTTCATTGACGGCAAAAGTGTGTCTGGGAGCTTCGCCAGATAAAGAACAGTCCATACTTTCTAAACCATATCCTGTATCAAATCACAAAGTATACTGTATGATTTGATACGAGATATCTTTGTAGAAGGAACGTTCACTTACTTCTCTGCCGGCGCTCGCAATATGATTAATGTTGATGGGATTCAATATCGATTATTATTATCTAATCGTGCCGCGGAAAATGTTTTATTACTAAATGTATGTAGTACTTGTTAACGGCAATGATGGCATACTGTGTGATTTGATACTGACTATACTTAAGATGATTTTGCCCATGCTTTCTCTGCCGACACTCGCACGAAGGATACTGTTTAAACCGATAACTAATAGTGCGTCGGCTCATTCTTGTGGCAGAATTCCTTTAGGATTAATTTGCAAAAATTGGGCATTACTGCTCGATTTTAATTTACTTTGGATTTGGATATTTGGTCACTAATTTCTCAGACGCGAGGTTTTGCTTATTCAGAAATATTCGTCATTATCACAACAATTTTGGAGTAATTATTCTTTAAAATAGAGTTATAGATGTAAAGCGGTATACTAATTATTAATAATCAAAGAGCGAAAATTTTAATATTAGTTTGGTGCTAATAATAGCATTCTTATCGGCTTTAGAATAACATAATTTTATTAGTGTCGAGAATACAGGATATTAAACGCCGTTCCCTATTATATCATGTTTTTGTTAATAATTTTCCCCAAAATAAAAATATGAATCTGATATACTCACCCAATCATTTTAAAATAAAAATAGGCAACTTTTTAAGAAAATAACTGAGGCAAATTTTGTGTTTCAAAGCAAATAAATTGCAAATTTTTGGAAAATTTTGAGCTATTCAATTTTGAGTTTGGATGAACTTGATGTATAAAATTCTGGGACGTGTCCAGTGTTTTTCCTTGGAAGCCGGAGAAGAAAGATAACACAGGAACGTCAAGAGTTTTGCACTAGAGGAGATCGTGTCACATGATGTTTCACCCCTGTTGCGAGTCGTAGCGCCCCCTCCCTCCTGAGCACACCCGCTAGCATCGCGGAAGCACAGTGGCTATCACCGGCACCACCACCACTGTCACCATCGTCATCACCATTGCTCTCGCCCCCACCCTTCACGATCCCTTCTTTCACGTCCAAAACGCTGACATTTATTTTATCTCCCCTGCTCACAGAGGGTTTTCGTGGACAGCGGTTTTCAAATTCTTTTCCTTTCAACAGGTGTCTGTCAAACTTTTGAAACGCTTCTCAAGCGACGACAAATGTTTGGTCTTTGGGCGGCGCGTATAACTGCGCTTGGCCGCATGTGACTGCAGGCGTCGTGTGCGATCACCGCTAGGCAAATCTCCATCCCCGCCCCCCACCCTCACCCCCGACCACGCTCCCGCCAGTCACGAATGTCGCGGGGAGACAGTGACGAGGGGAGTCACGTGATTATTTTGCCGAGGAGACAGCCCGCGGATGTCATAATTAATCTACAAGCTTTTGTGTATTGATTGTGCTGACAGTCAGGCCCACCGCGGTCTGCACTCCGCGCCATGAGTTGGCGCGACATACGGTGACGACGCTTGCCATGAAAACGGTAGAACGCAAAGGATCGAAACTACTTCTATAAGACGATAACAGACGATTAGATTTATGATGCAATTAGTTTTATTTGGAATATCAAAATGCCAACGTTAATTGTTATTCGGAAATTTCCCAAATCAAGAAAGTCAAAATAGTCAACGAACTGACATCTGAACAAAATTTGAGCAGAGTCAATAGCGATTCACGAAAAAATGTGAATTAAACTAAAAGACATTAGAATCAACAGTAGGTGTAGCAAGGCCATAAGGGCAATAAAGTAAGCTTGTTTATATTTACGTGTTTATATTTACCATTCCGAGAACAATTTGTGTCCCTCGCGGAATGTTTTCACCTCGTAGTTTCCTTACCATATCCCTAATACTACCATGTAGATCAGGTTTATTCACGAAACTGCTCGTACGAGGTGGCCCGCGATCACCCGCTGGGGCAGTTCGACTGGCTGCTCGCGAAGGGGGAGATGGTGTGAAGCGAGAAGGCGGAGAGAGACCTGTGAGGGAAAGCGCGTTCATGTGCTAAGAAATGGAAAGGAGTAAGACGAAAGTGAAAACGGAAAACATTTTTCCCGAAAAAATCGGCGCGAAAGATATTGAATTTCAGCTTATGAGAGAGTACAACGATTGGCTTTGCTACTCCTTTGCATGTGAAAGTTAAAACGACACTTAAGTCTCCTGATGTTGGCAGTAACATTGGTCGCAATCCATAATAGATGTTTGACTTTCAATAGAAACGGAGTGTGCATTTGAAAAGTATAGCCTAATCGTTTGTAAATATTAATAGTCAATTCTGCACACGCTCCATAGTTTAAATTAGTCAATGGTTTTCCAGAAGTTTTATGTTGAGTAGCCTAGAGATACTTGCCATGAGTGAATGATTAATAAGGTCTGGGTAAACAATTAGAAAAATTTGAATTCTTTGGTTATCAACAAACGAAATGTAGAAGGATGTGTCTGTGATTTAGTGACATCAAGGAAAACCGTTCACGGTGACAATTGATCGTACAAAAATCAAAAGGTAAAATGGAATGGAAACTTTTAAATTACATGAGACTCGTTACTTCTCACATGAACCATTTCAATTTCCTAGATCTCCAGAAATGATTTTGCAACTTTGTAGCGATGTGACGAGTTAAAATTGTGCTTAAAATGATGAAAAAACTGTTTTACTGAAACAAAAAATCAGTAAAAACAGTAATTAGACATAATTCGACAATGGCACACAAATATTCAGGTGGTTGTGGATAATTAGCAGGAACTCTATCAACGAATTATTTCATGTAGTTTCTCTAGAGTTTTTCTCTATTAATTGTATTAAATATTAGAAAAGTTAATTAATATTAAAATAAAATATTTGTTCTTTAATTATAATTAAAACTAATTGTGCTTCGCAGCACATACCTTCTCGTATAATTTGAATGTTTGTAATACTAGCTGAATCCATGCGAACATTTTGTCTCTTTTACGTTATTCCTTGCACCGGATTGCTTAAGTTTAACCACTCTGCCGCCATTTGAATAATATTTTGTAATTTCTGTTTATTAATGATTCTATCACAAAAAAACTATTTCTACCTGTCTAGAGTAAAGAAAGCAGTTTAACATTAAAATGTACTTGTAAAAATTAATAAACTAATGAAAATTTAGGTAAGTTGGAGTATTTAGTTAGTTAAGTGGAGCACTGCCCCACCACGACTGACACTTCAGACAGAGTCCAAGTCAGTAAAACTTTAAATTATATTGCCCCCAGTTTGTATATTTTATATTGTTGAAGAGTTATGGGAATGATTGTTTAATTCTTCATAATATGAAGGAATAAAATCTTTTTTCGTACTTAGTACTTATCGTTTAGTTTGGCAAAAGAGATTAGCGGTTAAGGTGTGTCCAAATTTATTTTTCACACACTTAACCATTCGTATTCTAGATAGTAATTTAACCATTTTTGTTTATTAAATTGTAACTGAAGTCACAAAAAGGGATTCACACAACGAAAATTACAAATGGCCATGCTCACGTTGGGACTTTAACTCACAATATTTACGAAATGAAAGGACACTATGCTTCTACTTTTGCTTAAACGTCTTTCCTAGTCAATGGACCAACCTTTTCATGGCATATGATGTACTATTTCTTTTGGTTGAGGGGCTCTTTAATTGTTTAAGGCATTAAGACCTATGAGTAAAGATCTAATGAGTATATGATAGTGATGATTTGATCATGGATCATAAATTTGATCATAGTGAAATTAGGGAATGAGAGGTAGGGGAAAAGGGTAAACCCGACAAAATCTGGCGAGATCCCGCTTCTACATGGATTACCGGGGGTTCGAATCTTGGCCATAAACCATGACACCACGAGATCCGCCTCGTGTGATGTAATGTTGTAGCGATATCACCCTACAAGGAACATCATCATACGCGAAAATGATATTAACTTATGACAAAAACCTACATGAGGGGAAGACACTGCTCTTTCATTTCCGTCCACTGAATTGCGTTTTACAAATTACTTCCCCGTCCTGTTTCCAAAAGTTTGAATATCTCAACCAAGACAAGCACATATTCTTGCTTTTTTTAATTATTATTACCCACAATTCATTAATTCTCGTACAAGAAACATATACCTTTTTAAATACAATTTCACGTACATTGGAAACAGTTTTCAATCAATAATAACACAATTGACTTGACTTAAGTAATCAGTGCATATTGCGAATTAGCAATATCTTTCCAACATTTAAAAAATCGTTACTCTTTCGAAGTATGAAATCCCACTTTCAAATATCCTGTGAAAGAGATGGCTTACCTTATCCTCAAGTCCAAAGGTAACACCAAGCCAACAACGCCTTTGCGACCGCCCCTTATCACAGTTCTACCCCTCACCGCAACAGCGTTAACCAGGAAGAAATCTTTTTCAACGAAAACTTTTAATTATATTCTAAAGGAGGAATATCGAGTTCCTTTCTATAGACTGGATATAGAATTTCATTAATAATTTTTTGTTGCCCGCCAAAAAGGAGGAAAGGCACCTTCATTTAGCGCAGAATAGCTGTTTTGATCATGTTTACGTGGAGGTGGGCGAACTGATAGACGGTACAAAGCCGGCGACCGGAGAAGGTAGGCGAGGCGGCCGATCTTCTTGAGCTCCCCCTTTGGTTTTTTGCGAGTTCTTCTGGGGAATATTGGTGAAGATGGTTGACGCGGCGCTGGAGCTCAGCGCGGGCCGCTCTTTCATCTGACGGGCCCCAACCTTTAAAGGCAGCGTGCGGTTGAAATGCCAGCCCAGCCTCTCGTGACAGGTGTCTGCTTGCGATTCCGCCGTGCCTCATCGTTCGAGGCATTGTTCGATGCGTTGTTAAAGGATTAGAAATATACAAATAGAAAACGTATTGCACACTCTCTAATTTTTCATTACTATCATTTGGAAATAGGTAACACATGACATTCGAGGGAAAGTTAATAAGTCGCTACGCTTTTCGCACATGTTTATCAGTGTTGTTTTGCCAATTTTCTTGGGTTAGATGATGCATCTTGTTGAACGACTTCGGCTGTTTCTGCTTCGAAATTTTGAAGGTTGATGAAGTTCGATTGGTGGTCAATAACCGAATATGATCTGGCGACTGATCAGTATAATGAAGATCCCTTTCATTACGAACAAAAACATTAATGAACTTGATAATTATTTTCTGATATAAAACAAGAAAATATATACATAGACTAATAATAAGTCACAAATTCGCTCCTTTTATTTTGTAACCGTCGTTCATCGTTATATGTTATAACTACGTATTCACAACGAAACTCTATCACACAAGAAAATAATCTTCGCAATATCTACTTAAGAAATATTGTGGCTAGTTCTTTCAAAAATACTCAGCGTTTTGTTGCCATTGTACTACAACGAAGATTAGAAACTCAGCTACATAAAAGTGGAAGGGACTTCGAGTATTGAAAATATAGATATTTACGAGAATATTCGTGCACAAAATTGTTTTATTTATAGCATTGTCGTGCAATTCTTAGTGTTTTGACTACAGATGCTGTATTCTGTAGAGAAAACTTAAAGCGTTAATAAAGCATACATTTCTCTTAACCGGGGTCGATGAAAGAGAAAGTTTGGGAATCCCTGATATAAATGACGCATGCACAAAGAACTTGAACTAAGAACATCAATCAATTAATAAAGGGAGCACTGTTCATTACATTACAAACTGTAGTATTCCCGCATCATTGGGGGGGGGGGGGGGCGTTTGTGACATGTTCCGCCTCTCCCTACGGAAGAGGAGTATTCGAAGGTTCTTTCCCACCTGCATTGATTATTTAGTTTCCAGGCGCGTGAACTGCTACGGTGATTAGCTCTGTAAAATTAGTTCATTCTTGAATCTCAGGAGGGGGCAGTGTTCTGTGTCCATTGGATGGCGAGATCCGGTGCGGAGTAGCATGTCGTGATTTCCCCATCTAGGTATCTCACACAAGCAGAACACCGCCCCAGCCGGAACAAGCTCAAAGTCTCGACTGGTCTCCCGACATGTACGTTAGTGTAGCGCATGCAAGTGTGTGAGTACGTGTGTATGTAAGGGGCGAGGATAGCATAAAGAAGAGGAAGAAAAGATCGCGCACGGTCCGTGGCCCGTTTTCTAAGTCACAGCTCTAGCGTTTGCCTGGTATTGATCGAAGAAACCACGGAAAACAACCAATTACAACAGCCTGCCGCTAGAATTCGCATGTAGCTGGCTGGTCTCGACCCAGCTACCTAACTAGTGTCGAAAATCCTGCCAGAGTCGGTGGTCGAATCGTAGCTCTCGGAACAGAGGCACCTCAGCGAGGGCAATTGATGCCCTGAGCTACCTCAGTCGGTTTTCGCCTCGAGATTCGCCACATCTTGAGGTGCTGCTGAATGCTACCTGGACCGCTACTGAGACCGACCGCTCGGTTGCGGCTGCCCGACCCGAGCCGCCTGAGCTCCCACCGGCTCCCACCCATCATCTCTTGTCTGCAGGTTGCTGGCACCGGGCAGGTGCTGTGGACACTGTTTCGCGTTTCTGGGAAGGCCCCTTCATGCATCGCCACATAGATTTCCGAAGCGTATCTAAGAGCCAAGCAGCCAAAATGTAAGTTAATTTTCTGACCATCCGATCAGCTTGAACATGTTTTGCTTTCTTTATTTTGCGATAAAGAAAGGTGTGTGAAATTGTCAAATTATTGCTTACGATCCGAACGGCTATGTCCGGCCGATAGAATGCCAGCAAATGTACAGAATTCTCATGTGCCGTCTACTGAAAGCTATGCTATAAGTAGATATAATTCATTTTCGTTATATTTTTTAATATAATTGTTACAACGGCTATTGACGTCAATAGCAACCGATAAATAGCAACATAATAACCAAGTTTGTTATTTCTGTTACTGGCCGTGTGTCGTTCAATATTTTTATAATGTCATCTGCTTATAAGAAAACCCAATTAAACCTGCAATGCCATTCTTGGAATAAGTGTACTCATACGCCACCTTTAGCCACAAATCATTTGTTTTGATAGTTCTTCACGGATGGCGGACTATTACATAATTAACGAATGTCAGCCGTTAAGAGTGGCTTTTTAATCTCTTAGGTGTCTTCTAATAACAACACAGTATTACGAAAAACCTTTTTTTTTTTTTGGAAAATCACTCTATAGTTACACAGTCTTTGTTGCTAATAATTATTTCCTAACGCAGCACTTAATATCCCACAAACGCGTCCATCCCTCTTTTCCTTCGTTCCGCTGCTAGAGCCGCTGCCCCCTCACCCCATGCTACCCACTTGCACTTGGCGCCCGCGCCGCCCGCCCGCGCCTGTCAGAAGCACGGCGGCCAAGTTGCCCACCAAGTTCGCGGCCGCTGCCGGCCGCCATCCGCCCGCCGCGTGCTGCTGAAGGCTACTTGCCCGCGCCCTGGCCGCCGGCGCGCCGCCTACCTCCGCAGACTTCGTTTTCCGCCTTCGCCTCAACCCCGCTCCGCGCCCGCTCCCCCGCCCGCTCCCCCGCCCCCTCTTCCGCCTCCGCGGATGCCGGATACGTTTACGCCGCCGCTTCAGCACGGCTCCCCTTCGCAGACGCGGCGCCGCCTTTTCCGGCTGCGCCACCCCCGCCGCCGCCGGCACTCGGCGCTGTTGCCTCCGTCGCTGCCGTTCCTGTTGGTCGTTCCTGCCCCTGTCCGAACCGGCCTCGTCCCTCTTCTCCGTCCGCTGTCTTCGTCTCGTATCTTCGTCCCCTGTCTGTCTCCTCTCTGTCCTCTGCATCCGTTCCCAATCTCCGCCCTCGTCCCCGCCCACCTGTCGTCACCCCCAGACTCCACTCCTGTATCCATCCTCTGACCCACCCCTGTCTTCGTTCACCTGTTTTCGTCTTGTGTCCATCCTCTGTCTCCGCCTATCTCTGTCCTCTATCCCGTCCCGTATCCGGCCCGCGGTCCCGCCCTCTTTCCCCGTCTCTCTCTCTACGAAGTCTGTCCTCTCACCCTGCCACCACAACCTGTCATCCCCTATGTCTCCTCCCACCTGTCTTCCTTCTCCTGTCTTCGCTCTCCCGTCTTCGCTCTTCTACGGCCGGCTCCTATCACCGTCTTCTGATCTTGCTGTTTCATCTTCCGATCCCGTTCCTACGTGCTCGCATTCACCTTTTGCTCGGCCAACGTTATTTAGTTATTTAATTATACATAATTCCTTGAATCTGAACTTGAATTTACCAAAGAAGGTGAATGACAGGTTCATTAGATAATGCTCATACTTAAAGTAATAGAATAATTGACAATAACGAGAGAATTGAGAGAGGGAATAATTGGCAATAATGAGGGAATTGAGAGGGAAGGGACAATAATTGAAAGACAGTGCGGAGACTACCGCAAAATCTTTAGGCCTCCCACAAATTCTACGCTACCTAAAGATAATTTGAAATGCTGTACTCTCGGCACAAACTAGATTCCGCCGACATTCTCGCTGAGTTTATAATTTTCGCCGTCACTAAATCTCTCCCGCGTCTCACGCGCAATTCTACCCACTAACGTATCTTCGTCCTCACCTTGTACCACCTTGCCACTCTCCATTTTCCATGGTTTCTCCCATCAATACCAGGTGAATGCCGGAAGAGTAACCTAACAAACGGACTACGGACCGCGCGCGATCTTTTATTTCTCTTCCTTGTTCTATGCTCTCCCTCTACATACACATGCTCTATACCACTACACATACAAGAGGTAATAATTTGTCCCGGCTAGGACGGTGCCGGAGGAAATATCTGGAGTGGAAAATTCCCCGAGAGCCAACATGGAAGTTGGCGACGGATCTCACCCTCCGGGAGAGGAGCACCATCGCCGGCCGGATAATGCATTTACTACATTAACGGAACTAATAACCGTAGCAGTTGTCGTGTTCGAAAACAAAAATTGACGGATTTCTGAAAAAAACGATTCAAACGCCCAAATCGAAAACACGCTTTAGCGGCAGATTGTTTCAAGAAGATAGACACACCGTATAGCGCATATTTATATGAAAAATAATCAGTTATCAACTGCTTTAATAAATAAAAATATTTGGAATATTTGGATTTGATAAATTGGGAGAATTTTTCTTAGTTTTCTCCAGATGAGGAATTTGGCGTTTGACGGGTTTCCGAAATAAACGATTCAGTTAATGAATTGCCACTTTCGACAAAAATCTCTTCCTTCGACCCGTCACCACAAATAGGCTCCGCCTCCGTTGTTCTTTATCGAAATCTCGCCCCTTCCCACTCAATGCCCACTACCACTAGTTTCCCCTAGTGGCTTTCGTAAGGAAGCCAGAGCGCCAGCCAACCAGTCAGCCACCTAGTCAGCCACATGGGGAGCGGTCGGGTGCGAGGGTGGAACAGCGGGCGAGTAGGTCGGCGGGCAGGCGGGGGAGTCGCTGGGTGGGCGTTCCATGAATTGACGTGGGAGAGGAAGGCGGGTGAGACGGAGGATTTTTGGGAGGGTAGGCGGCTGGGTGGGTGGCTGGGTCGGCAGGCTTGTGAGATGGGTGGGCGGATGGACGGGGAGAGCGGGCGAGTCAGTTGGTGGGCGGGTGGGTGGGCCTGTCGGAGGTTCGGTAGACGGGAAGGCTAGTCGATGGTTGAGCAGGCGGGAGAGTCGGGGGTTGTGCGAACGGGCGAGGCTGTAGGTAAGTGGGTGCGTCGGTGCGTGGGTGCGTGGGGCGGGTGGGCGTGTCGGAGGTTCGGTAGACGGGAAGGCTACTCGGTGGTTGAGCAGGCGGAAAAGTCGGGGGTTGTGCGAACGGGCGAGCCTGTAGGTGAGTGGGTGCGTCGGTGCGTGGGTGCGTGGGGCGGGTGGGCGTGTCGGAGGTTCGGTAGACGGGAAGGCTACTCGGTGGTTGAGCAGGCGGAAGAGTCGGGGGTTGTGCGACCGGGCGAGTCGGTGGGTGCGTGGGTGCGTGGGGCGGGCGGGCGAGTCGGTGGTTGAGCGGGAGGGGCCGCGCTGCTCTCCGTCTGCTCCGGACGAGAAGCTGCTGCTGCTGCTGCTGGATGTTGCGAACTCCGCGGCCGTTGTTAACGTCAGTCGCCGGAGCAGTGGTTGCCATCCGGAGCGGTCTTGTGACAAGCCAGGCCGCTCGCCGAACGCGCATTGCGCATTCATTAAAGCATTTTTGCATAGAAACTTATTCCTCGGGATGAGCGGCCCCGTGTTCCCGCGTTACATCGGCGGTGACTAGTTTGCGAGAGTTTCGTGCTGTTTCGCTGCAACATCGAGGGCGCTGACGTGGTTTGCGAACGTCGGGGACGCTGCAGTCGACACGACAGGCCGCGATCGCCAGCGACGGTGTACTGTGGTTGGCGAGAGCTTTTCGCGAAGTTGGTACATAAATGCGGCTGGGACTGTAACTAGGAGGCCGTCTGCTAGCTTTTCAATGTCGGTATCACGTCCCATTCTTAGCTCAAATTTTATAGAGATGTCTCATTTCTTAAGGATTGTCATATCAACGGCAAAATCAATTTTCTCGATCGATTTATTTGTCCATGTATTTCCTGTAGAGTTTCACTTTTCGAATACAGTCGATGTGATAAGGAATATAAATATCTTGAAGCGCGATTTCTATCACTGTAACGCTTGCACACATTTTTGCAGCGGATTCCAATCTCGAATCTCTGTCACTTGGATGTGATGGAAGAAATAAATATTTACGCATTTCGCAGTTTGTTTTAAACGACAAAAATGGGGATAATGACGACTCTTAAAGAATGATAAGCATTTTTTTTCAACATCATTAATGTCGTTAAACAATTTACATTTCGTGGAAAATAAAGTGTATCCCAAATACAGGAGTTACAGCGCAGAAATACTTACTACATCGAAAAGTACTCAGATAAGTAAAATGTATGGGGAAATTTTCACTTCATGAATCAGGAATTTGACAAACCTCAAACCACATCTTTGACCAGTGGATTTATTTAAAAGACAGCTAAATTCTATAATAAGGCTCATCATTGATAGAAATACCCCACGTGTCCTTCAATTACAGTTTTGGAAAGAAGATTGAAATTGCTGTGAAATTCGTAAACTCCACCGGACCTCAACATGTTCTTTCTATTCCATTGTTTGATGTTAACATCCCAAAGCTACTGAGCTTGCAGCATAATGTAAAAATGATGTGGACGTTTTTTGTCAAAGAATTCAGCAGTGAATTATACTGTTACCAGTGTATTTTATTTGAAAATGTTCAATTAAAACTTTGATAAACGTTAGGTCACATTAACCCTTGCCGCAAATATGAAGAATTAACAGTAAAAGTAACATATACTAGTATTAATAAAGTTACTAAAAGCATATTAGTAAAAAATTATTGCGACACAACGAAGGTCAAGAAGTTTTTCTCTAAAATTACATTTTTATAGTCTCCCAAAAACAACCAGTGATGTTGTGATAAATTATTACATGCACCATCTTGAATTCAACCCAAAGACGCTTTATTTTTGAAAAATATTAACAATTTAATGTTCACGACATTTGGGAAAAAAGCAAAATTAACTTACCACCAATGCTTCGGGTATAAGGGCTTCACGTGAAGCCGAAACATCATATGAAGTTTCTGCTTTCCTGCTCCAGTAAAGTTATTCCTAATGTTATTAGTAGGGCGCGGATTTTGATAACCTAAAACATTGCCAAAAATGATCAATTAAATGCTCTTAAAATATTTTTAAAATGCCCTAAAAGTAAAGAAAACTTACGTTAAAAATTGATTAAAACCAGTTCAGATGAACAAATCAAGCTTTTGAATACATAATCGAGTCTTCTTTAAGTGAATTTAGGACAGTCGGCTATTAGTGCACACAGTGAAATGCAAAGTTTTTGTGAAGTGCTCATTCTCAGTTGCCTGATTTCGATACTTCATCGGTAGATCTTCTAACCATTACATTATTTTGAAAGAGACATTACATTTTTGTACCAGCTATTGATGTAGGGTACTGAAATTTATTTAACTTGCATTGTAAAACATTTATTTACATTTGAAATATAAACATTCTGGTACCTAACCCGAGCCCCTCAAAGGTTCCTCACGCGGGCCCCCAATTTGTCGTCTTGTAAAATAAAAAAACAATTAAGATATATGGCGCTCCTATACCGTATGATGCCAATAAAAAGCAAGAGCCTACTCTCAAGCCTATCAGTTTGAGAGAACAGGAAGAAAAAAGTGTGTATATATGACTTTGTCGCACTTGAATATATAGACCATGTGCAAAGCATGTAAGACAATTTCTTGTGTATAAGATGTTAAACTTGTATTTTTGTAAAATGATATTAAGTTCTATCTATTTGCGGTTATATCGTTTATATTTACTCATTGCTTAAAGCGTTTGCGAGGGGCTCACATTAGAAAACCATTTTTACAAATCTACAAAATGTAATGCGTACGAGAAAGTAACTTTATTCTTAAATTACTAGGCCAATAATTTAATGTAGATCATGACATGTGTATAACTAAGTAAGGTAATCATTCCGTATTTTTTATTTAATTTTGCAAAAAATTGGATTTTAAATATGCGAAAAAAATGGGGGCTTCGGTTTGGGCACTTTCCTCTATATAGTGGCTAGGATTTTGAATACATAATGGCGTGCATCGCTTGGCCATACTTAGAGTACATAATTCATATTCTTATAACCATTCATTTAAGTGATATGCAGAAAAAGTACTGAAGTACAACATCACGACGTTTTTCGTGCAGAAGCACAACGCCTAAAGATACAATGTTATCATATCATTTATGAAGGGGGAAAACAATTCAAGCCCACTTTAATACATTTCACAGGAATTTTATTCTAAGCTATCAAATGCTCTGTTTTACAGCGGGGGAAAAGTGCTGATTTTTGTATATTAAATGTAATATCTATCAAGCGACCGCTGTTGGTTCTGTGAAAAAGGGGACTCTAAGATGGGTAGTCGCTTAACGGGGTATCTTATATTTTTACAAAAATAGGTCAACTATTACTAGACGATTGGGAAAGAGCCTGTTTTGGCAAAGTGAGAAAATTTCATTTTCCTATTTTTTCTACTTTTCGTAAAAGAATTTGAAAAATAATTCACTGTCTTTTTAATGCATTTAATTTAAATCTCTTTCTCTTGAATAACAATAAAAGTTTGTTTTACTACTCATATTAGTTGTTTATCTTATGTCGACTCCATATGCAGTTAGTTTGCAAAACACTTTCAATTCCTTTAGAGCGCGAAATCTCGTTTCCCTCAACCTTTTTCTAAAATTAAAAAATGAAAGTGATGGGTCTTGGAGGCGAACCGAGCACAGATTTCGGACGCAACACAAACATTCACCTGTTACGGAGCACATCGATAACACTGACTTCCGACATCGATTTTCTGCCGCCCCAGATGTTCTTGTAGGCAGGAAAATTGAGGAATGTATGTATGTACTTGGCGCGACAGACCGTGAACGGGTTCATGCCTACCGGCGACGTCCGTGCCTCGCGGCAATGTGTTATGGGGGTACGTGTGGTTAGTACGTAGACATCCCCACACCGTATTTCGGTCTTCTCAACCTGAGAAGTGCATTTTCTAATCGTCACGCAGCAACATATACTGGGACATCGCAAGGAAAACGCACACTATAATCTTGCCTCACCGGGAATCGTACCAGAGGCCGCGTAATGGAAAGCGAGCACACTTACCAACATCTAGCCACGAGGATTAAATTAAGGAATACTCTAGTTAATTTAAAGAATTAATTATTAGACTACTTCCAAATCCCCCGTCTGATGAAAAGAAAGAAAACCGAAATCAAGCTAGTAGCAATGATACCATATCATGCGCCACGGTTTCTTGTTACTTGATTCCCGGATACTCCCCGGTCACCGATTTCCTCGAGAATGAATTTGAGGCACAGGACATGTCACAGAAATGAGTTTGACAACGTCGCTAGTTTTCACTTAAACTACTGAAAATTCGGTGTACTGTGTACTTACAATGTTTCTGAAAGTAATCTCTTACAAGGCGTAAATTAAGTAATTGTCTATAAGTGCTGGTCGGTAGTTGGGGAGAGAGGTCGTCGTTAATAGGGGTGTAATCTGTTTACAGGTGTAAGGGTGTGCAGGAAGCAAA
The DNA here is from genome assembly GCA_038098605.1 of Gryllus longicercus. Taxonomy (NCBI): domain Eukaryota; kingdom Metazoa; phylum Arthropoda; class Insecta; order Orthoptera; family Gryllidae; genus Gryllus; species Gryllus longicercus. The sequence goes on from JAZDUA010000230.1 coordinate 1,027,814, forward strand.
TGTTAGTCATGTGATAAAGTAAATGACAGCAAATGTTAAAAAATACAAAAAGAAGGACGAGAGGACAATTGAATCGTTTATTTCAGAAACCCGTCAACTGACATTTTTATCGAAAATAGAATATGAATAGATTCTGAATGGCCTACACCGTTTAACCCACCTAACAGTTTAACACGCCGTTTAATGCAGAAATTCCTCAACTGTGTGGCCTCCAAATGGGTTACATTTTATTTTAAATTTTCTTTTTAGTGAAAAAAACCGTCAAGCGAAATCACATGGCAGCTTTGCAGTACATTTTAATATTCGCTTGTGACAATCCTGCTTATTATTGTCTTAGCGTTTGCATTACCTTGCGCCAGCATTGACTTAATGTATTTTGTATTCATGACATGATCAACAAACAAAAATGTATATGTTTCACGAAGGTGAGCCAGATAAATCCCCAGAGGAGGCTAGAAGTCATTGCACTATTTGAAAACCGAAGTTCCTGTGGGACTTAAGCATTTTATTCTCTGCAGTGATGGCCCCTCAGGGCAAAATAAAATCATTGTATTGCGCGATTTCTAATGAACCTTTGCGATAGAGGAATTATCGAGACTGTTCGTCACTACTTCCCAAACAGAGGACTCTCATTTATACTCTGTGATCGTGATATTGGATGTATTAAACGCCTTGTTCGAAGAGGAGATAGAGGTTTCACACCAAATCAGTATACTCAGATGATTCTTCAGAAGTAAAACAAGTATTATATCACAGCTTCTGTGTCAACGACCCTCACTTCGATCAGGTTTTACGTTGAGTTTCCCTGATTTTTTGATTGATTAGTGATTCTGTGCGCGTCAACTGTTGACATTGGCCCCCATAAGTGTAGTTCATTTTTCAATCAAGGGAGGTGACGGTGATCTTTCCCTGCTAGATGGTGAGATCCGGCGCCGCCTTACGTCGGCTTGCTGGGATTTTCCCCAACCAGATATCTCCCACCAGCTTGGCACCGCCCCAGACGGGACAAGCTCTAAGCTCCCGTCTGATCTCCCGACAATATCGGGAAGTGGCGGTGATCTTTTCCCCGCTGGATGGTGGGATCCGCCGCCGACCTACACGGCGCCTTGCGTGCTTTCCCCAACAAGGTATCTCCCACCCGGGCACTTCCCCATCAGGGACAAGCTCTAAGCTCCCGACGTGTGTGGTAGTGTAATGCTGTAAGTGGAAGTATGTGTAGGATGGTAAGAGGTGTGGATAGGACTGAGAAGAGGAAAGAAATGCTTCGGCATTCGCCTGGTGTTGATCGCAGATATCACAGAAAACTACCGATTACAGCAGTCGGCCGCTAGAATTTTCCTCCAGAAAGTGACTGAATTCGACCAAGCTATATGACCTAAAAACGAAAATTGTCGTGTCCTATTTGTTGAGCGACTCCTAATCAGTTTAGTTACATTAATATTCATTCACAGTATCCACAAGGTGTTCACGCGACAATTAGTTCTAATAATAATATGGAACAACACCAGTCTTGGCAACTACAACACACGTGTGTCTTCTATAGAATTCCGAATGATTGGAATAGCTGACGTATTTTCGATATCAAAGAAGCTAAATGAATGATCAATAATTGTTTTTAAAATTAAAATTAATACAAAATTTCTCATTAGGTTTTGAGTTTTTCATTTAGGGGCTACCTTAACCTCTCCACGTCTATACCGTTGGTACACTGATACCTACTCACAAGTTAAAAAATTTAAAAACCGATTAAGAAAACAACTATAATAAATAATTACAACAATGAAAATGTAGAACTGGCGTACTGCGAAAACTTAACTATACTACGATAGGAATTCAAGTCTCGCGCGTACTCAGTAGAACGCTCAAAATGGTTAGTGCTCCTCACATTGAAAATGTCTGTGTTTAAAAGTACCGCCAATATCACCGTGTGTTAATCAAAGATTATAGAGTCTGTGCCATTCAATCAAGGATCCCACACGAACTAAAATATTAATTGGAACAATAGAACAAGAATTCATACATTTAGTCGTAAACACACGAACAGTCAAACAAACATTAAAGTAGCATGCAAAAAGGAAATAAATTCTAGGACCTTAAAAAAGACGCGTTTCCAAGATATTGGAGGTAAAAATACGATAAGAATACATGCGTTTTAACTTACGTATTACATGCATATTAACTGCGAGAACTCCCCTGTGAATTGGACAAAAATATAAAGGTCTCACCTCCTCAGTCGCACAACATGAATCAAACTTTCTCTGACGACCACCGGATCACAAAGTGAAAACGAATGCCACTCCGGGTGGGTTCCATGCAGATGCGTCTTCATTAGCATATGCAGAGCATCCCCATTTTTCTGTGGCCCCGTGGAGCTCTTGGGTCGAGAAGCGGCGTGCAGGACACTGGAGGGAGAACTCCACACGCGCTCACGGCTTCCGGTCGTCTTAGGCGACAGCGACAGCGGCGGCGGTGGCGGCGGCGGCGGCGGCGGCAGAGGTGACGATCGCGGTGGTGGTGGTGGTGGCTGCGACGACGGGGGCGGAGACTGCTACATCGGCGAAGTCGGTTGGTTTCTTCCCCGGCATCGTGTCCGGAGCTACTGTTACGTCGCGATTGGGACTCCGCTGTCGTCATTCGCCACCGCCACCGTCGCCGCCGCCGCCACCGCCGCCGCCGCCACCACCACCACCACCACCACCGCCACCGCCACCGCCACCGCCACCGCCACCGCCACCGCCACCGCCACCGCCACCGCCACCACCGCCACCGCCACCGCCACCACCGCCACCGCAACCGCCACCGCCACCACCGCCGTCACCGCCACCGCCGCCGCCGCCACCGCCGCCACCGCCGCCACCGCTGCCACCGCCACCACCGCCACCACCGCCACCACCGCCACCACCGCCGCCACCGCCGCCACCGATGGCCTCGACGATGCTTCTGCTCACCTTATTCTCTAGGCGCTGCCATCCCCTCCGCGCCGCAAACGCCACTATTGTCGCCTCCGATAAACTGCCTGGGACTCGCGTCGCGCCGTTGGGAAGTGCATGTTCGTTGCTGCCCTCACCGCATCCGCCAGCAGTAGCTTTTATTTTTTAGCCCGATTTTACCAAATTGATTTCGAAGTCGATTATTTTCTTTTGAATAAGGAGTTGATGCACCCTCGCACTTTAAGGCAGTCGAAAGCTCTATCGATCTTCTATGCATGCGCAATTCACGTTTCGCATCACTTTTGTGCATCTGTGTATGCGTAGAAGATAGAGATTGCAGTCGATTGCTGTACGGTGGGCCGTGCAAAACTTCCTATTCTTGTAGAATCGATATTAGATTTATTTGTCCTCGATTCTTGTAAACTCGATTGTAAATGATTGGTATCGAATCAAATTAATACATATGCACCGCTGACACGAAATATGAGTACCCTGTATTTTCAATTTTTTTAAGAAATAAAGCTTGATGGCACCTTACAGAATGTCTTGGCTTCATGCAGAGTGTAATATAGATCATAATTTTGAGGAAACATAGAAGCAAGATTTCAGCATATAGTGTAGTTATAAATAATTTAAAAACAGAAACATTTGGGTTTTGATTTTCCTCATATGTTTCTTCAGTTTATCACAGTTATCCTAACCTTGGTATAAAGAAAAATTATGCAGGACAGCTATTTTGAGTTTTCGATTCTGGTAACGACACTTTCGTTTCTTACGCGTTTTGTATCATTCTTATATCATACAAAACGATTTCTTTGATACTTTCCTAGTGATTTGATTCCGAAATCTGTACTTTCGTTGCATACGTTTTTTCTATCATGAAAGTAAATACCATTGTGTAAGAATCAGATGTGGCTCTGAGCATTAACTGATGTCACTGCAGTGCCAATGACCGGGAGGTCCTGGGGTTCGAGTCCCGACGATGGAAGGATTTTCGACACTGGCTGCATAGCTACGTTGAATTCATCCGCTATTTGGAGGAGAATTCTAGCGGCCGGCAGCTCTGGTCGGTAGTTTTCCATGGTTTCTCTAATCACCATCAGGTGAATGCCGGGACGGTTCCTTAACAAATGGGGCACGTACCGCGCGTGTGATCATTCCTTCCTCTTCCTCGTCCTCCCCTCACCCCTTACGAACACATACTTACACGTACTGCACTACCACCGATGTCGGAAATTCAATTGGGAACTTGTCGCGACTTGGGCGATGTCCCGCTAATGGGAGATATATGGATGGGGAAAACCGGAAACCGACGTGTAGGGTGGCGCCGGAGATCTCCATTCAGCGGGAGAAAAACATTCCACATACTGTGATAAAACATGCACTACACCTACGGAACGAATGACGATAATGTTTGACGCTCCCGGAAACACGAAATTATGAATCATGATGTGATTGATGAGGGTATTTTGCAAAGCGTAGAGTACAGCAATCTCGGCCTTCTGCGCGTGCGCAATTCACGTTGCACATGAAGAGATGCTCAAAGTTGTATATTGCTGTCGATTGCTGTACGCTGACGCGCAAAAAGTCCCAAAGGACATTTGAATTCGATTCCTCTGAGAATCAATTCTTGTAATCCGATTCCAGTATCGATCCCGACCTATTGATAGCAGAAGCAATATTCATGTACAGGGATCGAAAGTCGCTAAAATAGCATTAAAACTAACTAGTAACCAGAAGCAGCAAAAGCTGCTCAAGAATCAACGATTTAAAAATTCTTTGAAACTGTAATTAATCTCCCACGAGATAAGTGTCCCAAGATATCTCTTCTAGAGAGTTCACATTTCGCCGCAACGTAGACACACATTGAATCTAAGTGTGATGTTAAAACCACTCATAATTTATCTTGTTGTAGGCAAACCTCCTAACCAAAAAGAGTGTAAGAGTTCAAATAATCACACTTTTTTTTTAATTTCACAAATTTAAATAAAATTTTCTTCAATTAAATTCAGTGTACGCTTCTCTATGCTTAAAAGTTTTAAAAACAAGCAAAAATATTTACTTAGACTGGTGAGTGAGAATCGCACAGGTTGCCAAATGAGTTAATAAGGAAGCCAGTCTTGGGATAGCTGTGAGCAATACGTTATAGTACATTTGCATTTTCTTTGCGATATTTCACCTTTCAACTCCAAATTTTCGAGTAAACTATTTTTTTCAAACAGTGTAAATGCAATGCTTTAAAGACCCAAAATTGAGGTATATTTGCAAAACAAGACATTTCTCGCTTCAATTTCAAGGCGGTAGGATCCCTGTCCGTTCCCCATTTTATTAAATTATATTATTCTTCTATTTTTCTAGTTTATAATTTGTCAATATATAAACATATTTAATCGCTCCTACTCATCGCTGTGTCTGGAGAATCTCGGCTATTTGGCGGATTGTGGCCATGCCATGCGAAACGCGCCATGGAAACAGTGCTGTGTTTTTGTGTGCACCCTAATCCGAGGGGGCATTTACTGTATTCTAGTTGTATCATCTCGGTTTTATTAATTGACATCTTTTATGGGAATACGTTAAGATATGTTAGTGCACAAAAACATTTGGTTTACGTCAATTCGAAGAGACGCTTTTCACTATGCAGAAATGCTGACTATGCCCATATTTAAGTTCTTCAACCAAAGTTACAAAAAGAAACTAAGTTTCCCATCAAATGCTGTATGTTTTCTATTTATGTGACTACAAGCGGTTCTGTGAAACTGTCAAATCTCTTTCGAAAATAAAAGGATAGGTCAACCGAAGAGGCCAGTAAAAATATTTGGATTTCTGCTGAATTTTGTAATTAAAGTACCATTACAAAATCAACTAAGGTTGAATTTGAAGACGCAAAAAAATCAGCATATTACATATATTGATCTCTATACCCCTATCTCAGATTCTATGAGTTCTATCACAGTCCGACATATAGCATATTTGCATAGGGAAGCTTAGAGCTTGTTTGGGGCGATGCCCTGCTGGAGGGAAATACCACGCAAATAGATGTCGGAAATCGCCATCCAGCAGGTGAAGTTTTCCATCACTGAATTAAAAACCAAATATTTAGAAAAGGTCTTGGGCAAATTTTTTGAAATAAGCGACGAGTTCTTGCGTAATTTGTGCTTGAACTTCATGCAATTTATAAATATCACTTTCTCAAAACCCGCTCCAAATTCTTTCTTCAATTTTGCACGGACAGAATGAGGAACGGTTAAAAGATTGACGCAATTTTCATTTTTCTTGAACTCTCTGAATTTTCAAAAATTGCTGTTATAAATAATGCGAGAAAGTATGTGCTGTTGGAGAATAACTAGTTGGAAATCATTTTGTGTGAATTTGTTTACCAGCATTCTTGTTGCTGCGGATCATCGTAGATATTAATTTCATAATGCTATATAAGTTTAAATTTTTTCTGGATTACAATTAATGAAATATATTTTTGGTTAATACTTTTTTTAGATTTATTCAGTAAAAAAACAAAACAGTAAAGACTGTATGTGACGTAGGGGGGAAAAGATTATCTGCCCACGTTTCTTGAGTTCCAGAATCCCTTCCCGTCATTTTAACTATAAATAGTTGAAAGAGGAGTAAAAGTTTAACATAAATAAATAAAAATATATTTTAAAAATAAATTTTAAAAGTAAATTTTAAAAATAAATTTTTTAAAATAAATTTTAAAAATATTTTTTTTAAATAAATTTTAAAAATAAATTTTAAAAATCGCAAGATTATTAATATTTGAAAAATAGTCATTTTCGTTTCTGAGTTATAGAAAACGTATTTGCATCGATACACGAATTGGAAGTATGATTATTCTGCATTGCTAACAAAATAGCAACTCGCCCTTACCTCTAGTCTTACCATTACAAGCAAAAAGAGAGTTCAACAAAACGTACGCATAATGAAGCTACATTTACGTCCAGAAGCAAAACAAGGGGCCATCTCAGCATTTGCTCAATGGATCAGGGAAACTGGACAAAAACCTGATCGAGGTGGGTTAATAGTGCGGTAAGTCCATCGTAATGCCGGGATGATTTCTTACGACACTGAACATTACCGTAACGGAGAACCTTCAGGAATATTAAAGATTGAACACATTTTATTTCGTTTGAGATAAGCATAATAATATATTATTAGCTGTTCTACGAAAGCACATATTTTTTTCGTTTTATTTGTAACCGTTACGTAATATTACGTAGTAATATTATTAGTTCTTCTAAAAAGTTGAACATTCAAAATTATTTTCATTACACAAAAATATTTCCCCGGTGTGGGATTCGATCTTCAGCGCATAGGCTGGATGATCAATTGTCATATATGTCACTACAACATTGCTGGTCAAGTATATGATCGCTCCCAACGCATAAGTCAACTTTCAACAATCAACGCATAGGTCAACTTTTACAATTTTCGAAATTTCAGGTTTTGAAATTTCAGGTGAAAGTCGAATCTACGTCATACTATTAGAACTATGCTCTATTTGAGAAAAAAGTAAAGGAATCAATATAACAGTTTATGAGAAATTCGTCGTGTTTTTTAATTGTAATGAATTCGCACTAAATTTCGTGAAAACTATTCATATTTTCAAAAACCATTCATGCCATTATATAAACATCTAATTTTTAAGCACTGATTATGAAAATAAGATCTTACCTCAATAATACAGTTGTAGAAGGGCGAACATATTTTAACCTTTTACTATTCTCGAAATTTCAAAGTCTTCACTGAAAATCGGACCTGCACAGTTTGTATAGGAGTAGTTTTATTAGTGTACATTTTGAAGCACCTTTTGCAAAAAGAATTTAAGAAAAATGTAATTTTTTAGAAACGTATGAAAATGTCCTAGGTGCTTCATGTAAAAGAAACTAACAACTTTGTTACAAATTTTAAAGGATTAAGCGAGATCAGTAGCAGAGTATTCAATTTGTTGAAAATACTGTCTACAGTTGATGCACTAGAATCACTGACAGGTAATTACTTAGACGGACGTTTGAGGTAAAACACTTCCTCAGTTCTGCAAGGACCCACAAAGCCTGGATTCTTATTACACTATATTTACGAAAATGTAAGAAACTACCTATAAGAGCAAGAAAAATCAACTTTCTGATTATCAAATACCCACAAAACGTGTTTTCAGCGATCATGCGTGGAAACTAATTACTATTTTTAACTCTGTTTATTGACTTGAAAGTGTTACTTTGCAGGTAGGTGTAGGGCAAAAAAGATTTGGCCATGTGCGATCCGCTAAGAAGTCACGGACTTACAAAACAACGGGTATTGCAAAGTTAACAATACACAGGGTCGGCATGAATCAACATAGCTGTTGCCTCACATATGAAGAACGATCCCAAGAGTTTACAGTAGTACGTTTCCATGAATTCGTACTAAAACATAATGTACGCAACTCAAAAATTGCTTTGGCACATTCTTTTACAAATTCAAAAATCCTTGGATTCTGTAGCCCCCTCGTCCAACATTTCATTCGTACGGGAAAGTCTTACATTCTGTTCCAGTTCTTTTAATAACAATTTTCAGTTAAATACGGCAATTTCCCTGGAGTATTACAGTATTTTCTCTCTGCGGAGTACTTTCAAGAGAAAATAAAACTTGCTAGAAATATTTAAGGCCATTGTGAGCTACTTTGAACATTTATCAAATATAATATTAATTAGCAGGTCAGTGTGTAATTTCCCAAGTGTAGTGTCCTCACTGAATGAAAAAAATGGGTGGGAGATCCCATGACAAGGGATATGCATTCGTGTCTAAGGCTGCATTTAAAACTGGAATACATGGCATCTGTCCCCAATGACTTTGGCGCATGAGTTTACATATTCCGATGTATTATTAATGTGGAATAGGTGCAAGATATTCATTTTGCGCAGTACAGTGTATTACTAATGGTAACATTATTTCGATATAGATTGTCTTTTCCTCTTAGGAAAACTGACAGTATAAATAACTTCGAAAATATTGATGACATTAATAATATGTAAGTGAATTCAAGGGAGTTATTCCGGTCTGACCAATCCCGCTGCATGTCGGCCCACTGCTCGGAAATGACTAGTCCGTTGTGGCGCCAGTTAAACGTAAACAGACGTCCAAGACACGTGTGCATATGAATAATTCTGTGCCCTCTCCTGTGACAAATTTCCTCACACATGATGTATGTGGAATTTACTGCTATAGGTAGTTGTCTAACGTAATGATTCTACAAAACTATGAAAGTCCCCCTGAAAATTCACAAGATTTTGAGCCAATAATGTTTGTGTTTTTGGACATTTATTACGTAGAATAATAGAACAGGAAAACCTCTATATACGTCTTTATTTTCAATAGGATTGAAGCCAAAGACCCATTCGTTTCGTAATAAATCATGAAATTTGCGAACGACCCAATTCCTGTTCCCTTCCTGGTTGCCGTTCCCACTGGCAGATGTATTATAATCATTGCTACTCAAGTTCTTGCAAAACAATTTCGCTGACGTCATTGCCTCTTTCGTCACGCCCCCACTATCCTCCTTACAATCACAATTTCCATCATCGCGGATGTTTCACCAGTATCATTGAAACCGGCTACCACTACCATACCAGTATACAATATAACTAGTACCACTGATAATACCACTAATACCATCGATATCGACACCAATGTTACCACCGCTACCACTACTGCTCCTAAACCGCTACTACCGACAGCACCAATACCGTAACTTTCCGGTGCTCTCGGTACTACGGACACCACCGATACGAAACCACTGCTATGCCGACGACACCACCTCCGACTAAAACGGTACCGCCGGACTATCACTTCTACCAATTGCCATCAGTTTCGCCGTTGCATTAGGTATCTAGCTCCCTCACACCGACTGAAATGTCTCGGGGCTTCAACTGATGTCATTGCACACTAGCTAGACAGCAAAGTCGAGTCCAACCGCCATCTGGAGGAGATTTCTAGAGGCCGACTGCTCTGGTCGGTTGGTAGTATTCCGTGGTTTCTCCGATCGACCGGAGACGAATGCCGGGATAGTACCTTAACAAATGGGCCACAGACCGCGCGCGTCCTTTCCTCCCGCTTTCTTGTCGTATCCTCGCTCTTTTCTTATACATATTAACACTTACGTGCACTTCTCTACCACACATATCGGGAGGCCAGAAGGGAACTTAAGAGTTCGTCCCGGCTGGGGTGGGGCCCCGCTACGGAAGATACTTGGATGAGGAAGACTCCGAAAGCTGATGTGTAGATCTGCGCCGGATCTCGCCATTCAGCAGGGAAAGCACACCGTCACCTCCCGCGATAAAAACATGCACTACACTTACGAGTCTGGATCATTGCAGTTGACGCGCACGGACACACGAAATAATGAATGTATCAACCCAACTCCCACGGTGAAAACCCCACTCTCTGCTGCACGTTACGATGCCAGCGCACTCCTAATTTTTACGAAGACTTGGCTAATGAGCCGGCGCACAGACATCGCGGCGCGCGTCGGCGCCGCGGCCAAGCATTATACGTCAGAGCTCACCGCCACCCCCGACGGCCCCCTCCGCTCTGTGGCCCAGTGGCGCCGCGTGCCCCGACAAGGGTCGCCGCCCCCGGAAACATCTGCTATGGGCCCCGCCGTCGCTCCCCCCCCCCCCCCAGTCACCGTCTTGTCGTCGGCTTTCCCGCCTAGCAGCGCCTCCGGAGACCAATGCCGGACGCCTATTTATATGTGCATGCATAAAACGCTGAAGTGGGGCCCCGCATACGGAGATTTCAACGTCCAAGAAAGAATTCCACGAGTGCTGGCTCCATCGTACAGTGATAAATGAACCGACTGACAGTGGAATCCACAGCACATGTTTTCCACTACTCACATATCTATGGTGCAAGTAATATGTATTATTCGCACCAATTACAATCTGCTGTTTATTATTTTGCTATTTGACTTTTTATTATTTTAATATTGCTCTCAATTTTCTATCATCCGACACACACTTTTAGGCGTATCACTATGCTTTTCCAGCGTCATTTTTTCACAAACGAAGCTCTGCATTGAGGTGATTTTTATTAATGTAGCTCAATTGCCGTTGCAAAACGTTTTATTATACATCATATTATCTTGTCCATTAGCAAATTCTGCCAAAAACGCTCGTTGCTACCTGTATTTACAAGATATAGATTATAGATAACATTTCTCCCTCATTAATGGCCCTCCCTTTTAAATTCATTTTTAAAGTTAAATAAGCTTACGTGATCACTTCATTATCTTGTCACCGTGTAATATTATTTCTACAAAATTATCATACTTTTATAAATTCTTCAGAAAGATTTTTATAATGTTTCCCCTTTTAGATATTTTGCAGGAACGTTTGAGTACTTTCTGCTTGTAGCTAATATTTTCCATTTATGCTGATCCGCTTAGATGGTAAAACTTTTGTGGGAGGTCTGTGATTTAAAGATCTAACCAGCACCGTGGCATGATACAATTGTATGTAATGTATTTTTCGAGTTAAATTCATTTCAGCAATAAATACAGTATGTCCAGCAACAATGCACTCAAAAGCAGAAATTCCACTGACTCGACAAACAACGATTATTTTAGCAAAAGACATCGGATATGCAGAAATAACCCACTTTTATTCTTTGAACAAATAGTCCCGACGATAGCGGACTTTTGGCCTAGCTGTCCAGTTGTATTTAAATTTATCCGCTGTCTGGAGAATAAAAAACTATCGACCAGCTTCTCTGATCGTCAGTTTTCCATGGTCTCCAATCAATACCAGGCGAATGCTGGAACCATTACAAACGCTCTAAGGATCTTGCATGTTATTTCTTTCCGCATTGTTATTGCCTTCTCTCCAATTATTCACAAACACACTTGTATGCATTCGTACACTACATTTCCACACATGTCAGGAGAGCATGTCGGGAGATTAGAACTAGTCCCCATTGGGGCGGCCCTACTGAACCGTAACCTTTACCGACATGTAGATTGGTACTGGGTCTCACATTCGAGAAGAGGAGGAACACCGCCACCTTCTGGGATATAAATAAGTTTCCGATTGTTAAAACGACAATTTGTTCACCAGGAAATACGAAATACCCAACCTAATGGGCAACTACACAGTCTTCATTGCCTCATCCGTGACACCCCCCACTATCATTATTATCAAAATTTCGCTCATCACTGCTGCTTTCACCATCTTCCCCGCAATCAACTACCACGTTAGCAGGCTTTAAGTACATGTGAGAGTATTATGAAAACTAATCCATTCTGGCGAAACTTTATTTTGCCTATTGTTGCTGTAAATGCCTTTTTAGACATTTACCGTTTTAAATTACTTTTATCTTTCAATACTTAGGCTATCTTCTTGTTGTTTCAGTTAAAAATAAAGGTTTAAATCATTTTCAGATTTACAAGTCACAAAGGCTGTCTTCTAGGAAAGAAACTTCATTTTCTTCTCAATTCAGAAGGTGCAATTTGAATGACCCGTATATTTCTTTGTAGCATTTCAAGCTCTTTGCTTGCACTTCTTCGCACGCATAAAAAAACACATCAAACAGTGTGTTTTCTGTGAGCGCTGAAATCAGAGTTGTTACGCAGCAAAGAACTCGCGTCTCAGGGGGCAAGTCGATAATCCCGACTCCCGACATCGATATCTTACCGTGCTAGATGTTCTTACAGGAGGGGAAGATAAGCAATGCTCCGTATTGAAAGAATAAAACTTTAACTCTCTTTCATATTCCATACACGGGAATGGAAGCAAATTAGAACATTTATTTTTACTTTCCCATATACGAATATACGAAGTAATATACGTAGTATAAGGAAAGTAATGTAATGCTGCGGAAAATCGATTTCGAGATTTCGATGAAAGTACACGTTTGGGGTCCCCTGATACCGATCTAGCTCGAGTTGAATTGAGATTTTGTGTGTGATGTAAATGTGCATTGTACCGAATGTTATTGACGTAATGTACTCTCACGAAATGGTGAAATAATTATGCTTTACATGATGTAATGAAAGAGGCGTCCAAATTTTTAATGATTTTATCGAATGCCTGACTACATTCGTCATGGTCTAAACGTTCAGATATAACGGCAATCGCATTTCATTCACGCAGTCAATGTGTTGATGTCCATATACTCTGAAAAAATGTACTCTGTTCGGTACCGCGCATTATAATAATACTATGCGTCTTTTATAAGAAAATATCAACCTGCAAAGAAATGTCTCCAGCACATAAAACGTCACGTTCATTTAGCGTCCTGAAAATCTTAATTTACTCAAGTAACTAAAAATATTTTTTCTCTTTCCTCACCGATAAAATGCTGGAGTGTAATCACTAGGAAGCGGAGTTTGATGACCTAAAACATTGTCAAAAATGATAAATAAAATGCTCTTAAATGCTTTAAAAATGACGTAAAAACAAATAAAAATGACGTAAAAAAGTGATCAAAACCCCTGACAGATGAACGACTCAAGCTGTTGGATATGTTACTGATGTAATCGAGGCTTCTTCCCGTTGTACAAGTGAACTCAGCTTCGAAACTTTGTGTTTGGACTGTTCTTTAAAAGAAAATCTCGGTCTTTATTTATTGCGAAATAGGCCGAATTGACAATGATGCTGAGAAACGTCACAGGAACCTTAGATTTCATAGTACTCACAACGGCTGACATTACAATATATGAGGGAAGAAATCGAATAGGCTTCTCTGGAATTCTGTAGTGAACTTTTGTTGCATCTCATAAATATTTTTTGAAGCAATTACCATTCAAATTAGATTAAAATCGATGAAATCAAGGAAAAATGCAGCAAACATGACGTAAATAGGTAAAAATGACTTGGACAAAATTGACATAAAATGAAAAAAAAAACAACAACATAAAAATGAGTCATTTCTTTTTGTCATAACATAAAATGAATTTGTAGACTAAACCGCATTGTTCTAAAGTGAAAAGAAAAAAATGACATTTCATTAAAAAACGCCCCCTAGTAATCAGATCCTGCCAGTGGATAAAGACTTGGCAACGACCATCTCTTGATGTACGGATGTACGCTTTACTGGTATGATTCTATATACTCTTCAAATGTTATCATTTATATTTTTATTATTATTATTATTTACAATTTCATAATATTTAATAACAATTATTCTAAAACAATTTAATTTTATAAATGTACTTAGTAGCAATGATTGTCACGCGATTGGGTCTTTTTGTAAATTCCCGCAGTAACGTTTCTTTCCCAAATATTAATTCATATAAGCAGCATAATTATAGTAGCATATTAATTATACCCACCTATATTTTTAAAACATTTTACATACCGGTCTGCTTCTAGCTTTGGAGATGTTATCGGTGTAGCACTTATACAGACATTAAAATGGATTGTAATATTTTTTTCTCATGTGTGTACCTATGATACATGGACTAGTGACAGCTTTATGATCTTTGTGAACTTTGATATCTTTGAATTAGCATGGTGGGTACTTAGAGTTTCGGAAACGCTATGACATGGCCATAATCGGTGATGAAATAATTTTTTCTATCATTGGACTGTAAATTAGCTTTGAACTTGCAATCCAAGTGAGCATAAAAATGACACGTTGGATTCAACATGGCAGACAGTTTCAGACGCCACACCAGTAAGGCATACGACTCCTTCACACATTGGCTATCTAATGAACAATATACAACAAGAATTAGCTGTGTACTCATTGCCCAAGGGCATACTTTTTTCGAAACATTCAAAAAATTACGCAGCAGAATGCCGATATCTACAGACCGCTTAAACTGCGTTTTCCTGTTATTCATAACACTGGCCAACTTCTCAAGAATTTTTAGGTTTGAGTTAATTACACTTTTTTGCTGTCTCCCGCACGATAAAGAAGGTGTATTGAAAAATAAATGACAATGAAATGGAATCTTCATTAAGTTGTAGGTACTAAGTTTGTAAGGACAGTGAATGAAACAGAATGTATCACACAAAATGGCAGTAATGAATACGTTAAGACTTGATATTACATCACTCGATAGAAAGTAAACATAAGTAATTTCTTTTTAATTGTACCAGCCATCTCGAACGAGTTAGCAATGTTAAACAAGTAAATCTGAACAAAGAACTCGATGTAAAAAGCGTGTATGGCGAGTTCAAGGACATTTGTCGTTAATCAATACTGAGTAAACAGAATTCATTCAAAATCTAATAGTGGCTTATGTATTTATTATTCTTATTGTAGTATTTTATAGTGCCTTGTGAATTTTTCGACACATCCACCATATAGAGGAATCCACTAGGAATCATCCATCCACTAGGAATAAATCTTGGGACGATTTGAATAGCCAATTGGCATAATCACGAGAGTTTTGAAAACTTTCTAACACTAAAAATCTCAATCGCATATCCATTTTTTAAAATTACATGTATATATTAAACTTGACTGGTAGAGATGTTACCGGAAACAAACACTATAAAGCGTGATTACTGTGCCTCGTAATGAGGTCAATAATAAAATTGTGGACGGAAGTTGTATAGTTCGTTGTGGTTACACATGTGCCGTGTATAATGATGGCTTTAACGCGCGTGTTTCACTTTCAGTATCCTCGTGTTCTGTAAGTCAGGAAACTTTTTCTGGTGGTAATAATTACTAGGGAATTATTTTCAAGTGTAGCATCCGGAATATATTTTAACAACAATGGCCAGTAAGAAAATTGTCCGTTTACTACTTATCAGATGAAAACGCTTCGTAAGAACCATAATATCAATTTCCTAAGTTAAAAGTTAACCTTTAAGTCTATAATTAACCTTTTTCTCTGCTTCTCTCCGCCTTTCCCCCTCTCAGTCTCTCCCCTCTTTCTTTCTCACTCTCTCTCTCACTATCTGTCCTTCCCTCTCCTTGTCTGTTTCCCTTTCACCGTCTTTCGCCCCCTCTGTCTCCCTCTTCCCCTATCTCTCTCTCTGACCTCTCCTCTCTCACACTATCCTTCTCTCTTTCTCTCCCTGTCTCCACCTGTATTTTCCGCTCACAGTCTCACTCTTCCCTGTCCTTCTCCCTCTCTGTCACACTTTCCCTACACCGCCTCCTCCCTCCCTCCCCACCTGCTTCCTACCTGTTCCTCCCTCTCTCCCTATTCCATGGGTTTCCGCGTCTATACGCTATTTAGAGCCTAATGGAGAATCTGATTATTAGTGCGGTGTTTGTTTTGTAATATCCACGGCGCAGAGGGAGTATGAATAGTCAATCGAGCGGCGCTTCGCCGCGTTGCAACGTTCTCGGGAAAAGGTCGAGCCCGTTCACTCGAGATAAGGGGGCACCGCCGCCCACGCCGGTGAAAGTTAAAGGGGTGCAATTGTTATATCCGCTGCCCCTGCCACGCCACGCGTCGCCGCTCCCCTCATAAATTTTGCTGTTATAGGCCGCTATTATTGCCCACGCCCACGGCGCGTCGAAAGGGCAGTCGAAAGGGCCGCTCGATGTGTCGGCACGTGACAGCACGTGACCAAGTGACGGCACGCAGTAGTTAAGATGGGGAACGTGGATCGCTTGAAACGGCATTTTACCTGCAAAATTTTGTTGGAACTATAAGAAATACTTTTGTTTTTTTGGAGAATTATCCTACTCTACATTTCCCGACCATTTTAAGATTAAATTTAGTAATCTAATTTAAACATCCTTTTGGAGACATTTTTAAATATTCGTCCACATAATAATTAATTAAATCTGAAGATAATATAAGACGATATTGGCAATTGCGTATCAGACAGAATATGAAAAGAAGATTAATTATTTCTAGAGTTATAAAATATAGTTTATAATAAATTCGACCGACTGAATTATACAAAAACAAAATCCGAACAGCAGAAATCGTAGGTCATCAACCCACATTCTCACTCAGGGAAAAGTAGTTCTTGAATTAAATTGCCTTGGCGTATGGTATTATACGCCTTGAACAAACTGAAGTAATAGCGGATCATTTAAGATGTTCACTTACATCCAGCTCTATTATAAACGCAGAATTTAACAAGTTTGTTTTTGATACAGTTGTTGCTGCCCGCATGTTCAGATTCGAATACTTTCCATTGACTTGAAGGAAGAGAACTACTAGTCTCCCCGTTTCAAAACTACTAAATATCAATGTAATTGTCACAACTACCGCCCAATTACCCTTCTCCCTACCCTTGCAAAAGTGTTTAAAAATGTATTCACAACGGATTAACGAAGATCTCATCATTAAACTATGCTATTCTAGATTATTATTTCGGGGTCGGCTGAAGCATTTAATAACATATCAACTTCCTTCCCTCAGTGAATAAATAGGGAATTTCACAGTCAGAAAGTCAATACTACATTGAAACACAACACCGAGTAATACCGAATACAGGCACATCTACCGGAAATAACGCGACATCTATAGATGGAGCACACTGTGTACCAACGAGTAACCTTCAGGGTTAATACATGCATTTCCAATATGCAGCATGGAATAATGTAAACATTCTACAAGTAATTGAAAATAAATTCTTGTGACAAATTCTAGAAGCACCCTAGTTCATTCCAAATACATAAATAGCCAATGAAGAAAATATAACTCTATCGAATTTTCATACTGACATGCAGGCTTGATTAATATTCACACCGAGCTGTTTCCAATTCAACCTTGGACTTTCATTATCAACTCCGCTCGAATACGTTCCCACTTTCCCATGGAAGAACTGAACCTCTTTGTGATTTCATTTGTCTCCCTTAAATTTAAATTCAATAGTAATATATCTTACCATAACAAGTGATTTATGGAATACCAATAAATTATTTCTTACTTAACGTTCTTTCATTTTCTTAAAGTATAATAAAAGCTATCTAAAATTTCAATGTGCCCCAAATATGTCTGTTGCTAAAATGTTTACAAAAATGTCATTAACAATCGCCTTTAAAGAACAATTTCATTGAACAGAAAGGAAAAAATAAAAAAGAGTTGCTCCACAACAGAACATACTCTGTCGCATTGTTTCTAACTTACAATTTTCGAAAATTCATAGTATTGGTCGAAAATGGGACCTATGCCATTTTTAACCGTCTATTCCTGAACAAATAATACATGAGTATAGTTGAAGATCTAATGTATTAGAACAGATTTCATCTCTCGATTTAAAAACGTTAGAGCTCTTTCATGTCTGCTTTTCTTTTCTCTTATTTTACATTTTAGGAATAAGCTAAAACATATTTTTTATTGACACTGCAACAATGAAATATGAAGCTTATTTTATTTACTTTCTGAGTCTCAGATATGTCCAGTGGGTAGAGTAATGATTGGCCTTTACTGTGTCGATTATCAGAACCAGCCACTTCTGGAACGAAATCAGAGTTTGGAAATAAATTGATAAAATAGAACAAAATGAAAATTGACCATTTTTAGGCGAGTGATCTATTCAGGAAGAGGTATACTAATTTCTCTCTTAGTATCACAAAACGAATTTAACACGATATCTCAAATACTTAGAGAAAATTACAATATATATTCTTAACTGTGGACACTACTAGTGCTTGTTCCCTAGTTGTGAATAAAAACAATGACATTTTTTTACTTTTTTATTTTTTTATTTTATTATTATTATTATTATTATTATTATTATTATTATTATTATTATTATTATTTTGTGAAATGGTTTGACGACAGAGAATGGAGCTAATTCACTGCACCAACAAGCCCCGAACGTGACTTTTAATTAAAGATGACAGTAAAGGTGACAAGAGAATGACACACGAAAATCAAGAGCTAGATTGATGTTTTGAACTGAAAAAGTTTACGGAATCAAAATGTAAATCAATATTACAGAAAACAAAGAACAACGATAGTATTCCTCTCCAAGCTCTTAAACATTTGAGATTACGGTTCCACCATTATTACATTGATTGTACTGAAACTGTGGGAATTTGGTTAGATCGCGAACGACACGAGACACAAAGCTAAGACTTGTGGACACACGTGCATGATGTAAGGATCTGTGAGCCATTTAGCCTCGCTCTCCTCTATTTTATTATGTCTTCTAATTGCACGATGGCGAGACCCGAGCCCGACCAGGGAGTAGCGCCATCGATCAAAAAGAATTGCACATTGTATTACGTGTAGTATGTATGAAACATATTGTATTTTAATTTTAAAATTCTTTCAAAGGCTCCATGCATGTTCATTTTATCTGGGAAATTGAAGATCTCAATTTTCAAACCTTTCTGCTGTTGTTTTTTTGTTCATATTGCGTTTAAGAGGTAATATGTTCATCAGGTTAACTACAAAACGTACCAAAGAGTCATTCTAAAATTTTGCATTCCTAAGTCCCTTCATTAATATCCATTATTTCATAAATACCTTTCGAAAGGCTTTTTTTTTTAAATTTATTTCTACCTGCTCGGCATTTCTGCCTTTCAGGGGTGTTCATTATACAATATTCTACACAGTAACATTTAGGGATGGACATCCGCATGCGTTACCTCCTCTCTCAGGGGTCTGATGAAGCGTTGTACTTTGAGAAGAAACTGTGGATAACAGTTTTTGAAGTTATATGTGATAATTTTGAGGAGAGGGTGTCAGTGGGTGGAATTTTTGGAAAGTGGAAGATGGGTAGGTGATTTAAGGTGGACGAAGGGAGTCTTTAGGGAATCGTGATCTTATTCTTTTTGATGAACCATACGTTTTACGTTTAGAAGAATACGTTTAGAAGAATTTATGAGTCATAAGATTTATATATTCGTTAATGGATGATATATTTAGTTCATTTTGGATTTGTATGTTGCTTATGAACCAAGGAGCTTTAATAATCTTTCTGAGAAATTTATTTTGTACTATTTCTATTTTATTTAGGTTTGTTTTTGCGGCGTTATTCCAGATCGGGCAGGCATATGTGAGGGTTGGTCTTATTATTGTTTTATAGATGATTAAGCCGCAGTCAGTGCTAAGTCCGGAATTTCTATTTATTATTGGATATAGTTTGGATATTTTTGCATAAGTTTTATCTGCTATAGATTTGATATGTTGTTTCCAGTTTAGTTTGGTGTCAAGTAGTACTCCTAAGTATTTTGCTGGTGTATTTCCACTCATCCATTCTATATTTGTGTTTTGGAAGCTGAGGAGGGGTGGTTGAGGAAGTTTGCGGAGTGTGAATATTTTTGCTTGAGTTTTAGATGCGTTAATCTTTACTTTCCAGTTTGAAGCCCATTTAATGTAGTTGTTTAGGTCAATCTGTATGTTGTCGAAGGCGCAGCTAATGTCTGAATGAGAGGTAAAAAGTGCTGTGTCATCTGCGTAAAGGGCAATTTCTGTATAGTTTGACTGTGGTAAATCCGACATGTAAACAGAAAAGAGAAGTGGAGAGAGGCAAGAACCTTGAGGGACTCCTGCATTGATTTCAAATCTGTTTGAGAGACTTGAGTTAATACGGACGGAAAAATATCTATCTTTTAGAAAACTTCTGATTAGATGGAGTAGATACTTGGGAGTTCCTAGTTGGCGCAGTTTGTATAAAAGACCTTCATGCCAGAGTTTATCAAAGGCTTTCTCAATGTCTAGGAAAACTGCAATTGTGTATTTTTTGCTGTGAAATGAATTTGCAATATATTCAGTTAAACGGAGCAATTGGTGGGTGGTGCTATGTTGAGATCTGAATCCGAACTGAAAGTCTGGGATAGCGCTAATCTTTGTTAGGTAAGTAGATAATCTGCTGTGAATTAACTTTTCAAATATCTTTGCGATTGAGGGTAGGAGGCTTATTGGTCTGTAGCTTGCAGGAAGGCGAGGATCTTTGCCTGGTTTACAGAAGGGTAAGATTATAGATAATTTCCAATCTTTTGGAAAGTGGCCCAGTCTTAGACAGGAATTAAATAAGGCGGTTAAAATAGTTATAGCTCTTTTGGGTAATTCTTTAAGAGCTCTGTTGCTAATATGGTCGTGACCTGCTGATTTTCGGGTTTTCAATTGCTTAATAATTTTAGATGTTTCGGATGGGGATATAAATTTTATTTTATCTGGGACATTATAGTCTGGTAACAGGACGTTTTTTGTGATATAATTAGTAAAGGAAGAATTTGTATTTGGGTTTGGAGTAAAACTATTTTGCAGATATTTACCTAACATATTGGCTTTCATATGATCCGTATAAGCTACATTTGAGTTGTGTTTCAGGATAGGAATGTCAGTAGTTTCTTTACATAGTCTTTTTATGGTTGACCAGAGTGGTCTACTATTAGGGTGTATTTGAGCTATGGATCTTTGAAAATTGTTTATTCGAATTTGATTTAATTTGTTTTTGATTGTTCTCCCTAATTTGTTGATTTTTGCTTTAAGGTCATGTCTGCGGTTGATTTGCCAGAGCCGTCGAAGGTTACGTTTACTTTTGATTAGGTTTAGAATATTCCTTGGGATCGGATTTCTATTATTAGTGAAAGGTCTTGCGAAAGGAGTTGTTGATTGTTGTAATGCAACGTAGATTTTCTGTGTGATATTAGTTACCTGGTTGTCTATTTCATTTGTTGTTTGTATCTGTTCCGGGTAGTGAAGGTTTACTTCTAATAGGTCTCTAAATTTATTCCAGTTGACGTGCCCTTTCGTGCCCAAAACTGTGAAGGGATTATTAGACTGCAAGAGGTTTGAAGATTTTAGTTCAATGATGACTGGGCAATGATCTGAATCTAATTCAGGAAGTACGGTTTGAGATGTAGGTAAGTGGAAGTTTTTAGACACCATTATGTCTAAAATATCTGGGATAATATTACTATTGTACGGGTAGTGTGTTGGCTGCCAAGGTGCTATTACATCTAAGTTATTGTTTACTGCAAAAGATTGCAATTTAGTGCCTTGCTGGGTTGTGCAATTGCATCCCCAGGCTTGGTTTTTACTGTTTAGGTCTCCTAGTAGAATAACGTTGGCGTTGTTATTAAATATTTCCTTGTATTCTTTTACTGGAAATTGTTTATTCGGAGGTTTATATGCTGTTATTATTGTGTAATCTTTATTATCTATGGTTACGGTGACTGACACAGTTTCCAGGTTAGAAGTGTTGGGGCTAAGTGACCGTTGATGTTTGACTCGGGTTGAAAGAGCAATCAAAACACCCCCTGCTGCAACATTTGAAATTCTGTCACTTCTATATATTTTATAACCGGAAATTTTGAATTTATCATTTAGAACCAAGTGGGTTTCGGTTATGCATGCAATATCGATTTTGTGTTCGTGAAGAAAAATTTCTATTTCTGATTGTTGTCTTTTAATTCCGTTTGCATTCCAATTCAATAAAGTGATTTTATTTGCCATTATGGAAATTTATTAGCACTGACTGTACAATATTTTGAATTTGTGGGATTATGGCTGAGATTACTTGTGATACTATTGTGGTTATTAGTTGGGATACATCAGTTGGCATTTGGGTTTGCAAAGATTGAGCCGGTGACCACGGGGTATTGGTTTTGGGAAGGGGAGGAAATTCGCGAGGGCTAAATGTTGGAGGGCTACGAGACGGATTGCTGCGCGGCGGCGGTTGTTGCTCTGACCCTGACCTGCGTTCATTTAGGTTTGTACGTGCTTGCTGAGTTTCTTTGAAAATGCGACAGCCTTTGTAATTGGCCGTGTGCTCCAAGCCACAGTTAACGCAATTCGGTTTGTCACTTTTTGGTTTTGTGCATTGACGAAAGGCTTTTGAATTTTCAGAATTCATTGAAATCGCTATGAGCGAGTGACCTTGCAATGCCCCACTGACAACTACTGACAACTACTGACAACTACTGACAACTACTGACAACTACTGACAACTACTGACAACTACTGACAACTACTGGCAACTACTGACAAGCACTGACAACTACTGACAAGCACTGACAACTACTGACAAGCACTGACAACTACTGACAAGCACTGACAACTACTGACAAGCACTGACAACTACTGACAAGCACTGACAACTACTGACAAGCACTGACAACTACTGACAAGCACTGACAACTACTGACAAGCACTGACAACTACTGACAAGCACTGACAAGCACTGACAACCAGTGGCAACCAGTGGCAGCCAGTGGTCGGTCTCGTCCGGTGGCTTCGAGATCCGCAAGTGCCTGACCGGTGTTTCTGCGAGCGTGTGTTGGGCGATAGGCAGTTTTTCGCAGAATGTAGGGCTCCACTTCAAGGCGGCTCCACACATTCGGCATTCGCCAAGCAGCGAACAACTGCTCGCCCAATCCCGAGCAGCTGATGTGTTCGGAGAATGTTTGCTCCTTTGATGTGTTCTGAGGACCGACACGCGGTGGGTAGGACGAATACCGAATGTTCGGCGCTCGGCGAATCGCAAGCAACCCGTCCACGCTACTCGGGATTCGGCGAGCGGTTGCTCGGGATTCGCCGAATGCCGAATGCCGAATGTGTGGAGCCGTCTTTAGATTATTGTGGAACGGCGCTACTAAGGAAACGGACCTAAACCTGAGAGAAGATACATACACCGAGACGGACTACCTCGGCCTGGTGTTTGGTTGTTAAAGAAGCTGATCACATTAGGTAAGTTGACCCAGACGAGCGGTAGTGCCGCCAGTGACACGGAAAGTTAGGGCAATAGGCCCCGACATATGGAAACCGACGTGCCTAGCCTCAGAGAAAAATAAAACTAATGACGGTATCAAACAAATTATAATTATCACGGAATTAAAACTAGATCTTCTCAATTTTAGTAAGGGTAAAATTATTAGAAAGTATGGGAAAGAAAAGTTAACATTCACATGTGTTGTTATTTATCACAGAACATCTTCAAAATACACGTGGAAATGTATGAAGTTGTTTGGAACAAAAACGGAAGTTGAAGTGCAAACTTTACATTATGATAATGCTTCTCGTAGTATAAACAATATATACTACTGCACACACGCAAAACAATTAGAGTCAATGCGACGCATTTGGAAAGTTTGTAATATTCTGCAAGTGTATTCGTTGACTACGTACATTTCTTGCCCTCCCCCCCAGTGTACTTGCGAATTATTTGTTAACTTCAAATTGTATTCACTTGTATGAAGAATGTAATAGATTTCTATAAAACATATTTTTAAAAGAAAATTTCCGCATTACCTTAAAATACGTAGAGAGTATTTAGCAAATATTTCAGCTCTCTGAAAACGGAATTCTTGGAACTTTTCATCGGTATTTTCATCGTTCTTCGATTTCAACTGTTGATTTCCTACTGTGGATACGTACCCTTCTTGCCACTTACCAATATAAAAAGCATTTAAATCACTTCAGAAACTTCTTACATTTCGTGACATTCTGTGCCTATTTATTCTCCAAAACGGGGTAATATTGAACTAGGCGGGACCGAACGACGTTAGTGGCAGTGCACAACTAAAAAGAAAGAAAGAAAGAAACTAAAAAAATATACAAAAAAGAAAAAAACGAGCTTCCGGACATCGATCGTCGAGTTACGGGGAAGGGATGCAAATCGCAAATCTACCCGGCAGCGTTAACACATGCAAATGAGGCGGAACGCAAAACAACGATATCCGCGGTGCTAATGGAGAGGGACGGGCGAGCGATGGCTCGGAGGCCCGGTGCGTACCCGCAGCGAGTTCCGGTGCGTGCGCTGCAGGCGGTGCGTGGCAGTGCGTGGCCGTGCGTGGCGGAGCGTGGCGTTGCGTGGTAGTGTGCTCCGTACGCACGGTCGCCCATCGCGTGTGTAGGCCGTGCTCGCATCAATCGTTTGTTTTGAAACGAAGCCCATGAAATGCTTCCTCCATGGAAAACAGGTTAGAGAACGCAAGAATGTTAGTTTGAGTTTTCATGTGGCCAAAAATTATGTTTATTAATAGAAAACGTTTGATTCAAGGCTCGCGAATTTGAAATTAATTTCCCTTAACTTGTTCGTGTTTCTATACTTGGAAATCAATATTACAATTGGTTGCAGGACTTGAAAATGAATGTGTTAGATCTTGCATCAGTAGTGTCTACAAATACGAATTATAACCCGTTTTTTATTAACTCGTGCATTAATGTTTCCAGAGAAAACAATTTGAGCTCTTGGATAGGGGTCGAATATACTTTTGTACTACTTTCTATTTAAGTAGATAGCGCAGTAAGAGAGAAGCTGGTTGGTTGGTGTCATGGACTGGATGCGAAAAAGACAAAAATATGACCAAAGAAAAAGTGAAAAGGCTCAGCTCAGTTACATATTTTAATTCAAGTCCATCGTATACACTGAATAATATTTACTTGCCAATACATAAAATTCTGTTAATTTTCTGTTAGGGTGTCTATGTAGTGTTGATGGACAGTTTCATTACCTGTATTTTTCTATCATGGATTTTGGAAGGACCTACAATATTTCTGACAGGCCAATAAGATTTTTGTTTTTATATTACAATGAGATATTACTGCTGAATGAGTCTATAATATGAGTCTGAATGAGTCTATAATACGTACAAAATAATTTCGGTTGAAGAATTGATAAAACGTTTCATTGACGGTAAGTATTCCACATACAAAATCCAATAACTTGATTTTGTGTTATCCCAAAGAATAGAAGCTAATTGCAGAATGTTAGGTTTCTGAATTTTTATTGAAAATAAACAGAAACGTAGTTTTAGTTACAATGAATTGATATTGCTTGAAAAACACATGTCTAATTCATGATCTTGAATTTGGAGCATGCATTTTTACAGATCTTTTTTTTTCTTTTTCTTTTTTGATCTTGTGCACAGACTCTGTCTCAAGCATTGAATTATAGCTACTTTCTTCGTTTGATTGTTCATACTTTTATCGGAGAGCAAAGTCAGTCAAGACTGTCCCCAAGTTCGAGAGCAAAATAAGAGATTTTAATTTCTGTGGGGGAGGGATCGAACGTACATACGTACAAGCATACACGGGTATATTGTTACACCAAGTCAACTTTAATTTCTTACACGAATGAGCAAGACAAATAACAACAGACGCTAGAGACGAACCCTAACATTGAACGATAATACACAAAATTACACGCATGCCACTTTTCATCAGCGAAACCCCTAAACGAAAAGCAAACACGTTAAGTAACAGATTACCCTATATTCTTTCTAGGGTTATTGTTGGCAACAGACTCGCGATGACCGAAAGCCGTTTACCCGTGACTTTGTGTGAGGCTGTCAGAAAAAACAACAAAACAACCCATTAAGAAATGGACCACAGGTGTGTATAAATTAATTATTGCCCAATAGTAGCGTGCTGGTGTGTGCTCAGCGTAATACAGACACCCAGTCTAGAAAATTCGGACCTCTCAGAATTCGATAATCTGATTCGCTCTTCAAATATTGTGTTTGTCGTTTGTTTTCACCGCCCTCGGATGTAGTTGACTCTCTGTGACTGCAAGAAATGAGTTCATTCATTTACTCTGTGGATCAATCTTCGTCGGATTATCTTTTTTTTCGTATTGATGTAGTCTCGGTCCCAATTTCGTGGAATAATTGTTAGACTACTGTATTTCTAAAAATATAATACCTTTATTTGCATGACTTTAAAATGCATTATTTAATATTTAGCATTACGACGAAAATCTAAAATGTTGAAAAATGGAATAAAATTAAATTTGCATAAATATTTGTAGAAACTCATGCGACACATGAGGATATGAGTCACATTAATCACACTGTCAGGAATGGAAAGAAAAACAAACGATACATACTCCTTGTTATGCATGATTATCCAAACAATTTCCTAAAGCAATGTATCGGTGTTTGTCAATAGACTTTCTTTTCTGTATTAACAAGAGCTAAAGGATATAGCCGAATAAGGAGATGAAAAGTGCCCCAAACCAAATCGATAATCGCCATAGACATATAAAAGAATAAAAATGCAGTAGATTTCCAAATAAGTCAGCCTTCTAGGGCCATCTGCTGCAGAGATACGAGTAATGCGCTTTTCATGTTTTATTTTCTTCTCAGCTGCTATTGCATGTATCAGGCAGAAAAGAAATGCAGAGACATGGGGAAATGGTTGAATTTGAAGGAATTTTTGTTAACCAAAGTTGATGACAAATTCAAATAGAAAAATAAATATATTTTGAAATTGATTTGAACACTGTCACACTGTTTCTCCATAGAATGTGTCTCATAACATTCTGTACACATTTTTGTTCAAATTTTTAAACAATGTGGACAATAGTGAAAAAATTAAAACATTTTATCAGCTTAAACATTTGAATTCGCGCCAAAATGTTATTGAAAAAAATGTACGCACACATTCAAGAACGACAAATGAACTCAAAATCTTATAAGTATTACATCGATTATGTACCAAACTCAATCGGAATATTCATAGTGGAAAGAGAGATGTGAGCTCTTGCGCATCCGACGTCAGCCAATGAGCTTTAGGCACCAGTTTACGTCAAATATTGGTGGGAATTTTAAATGCCAAAATTATCACTTCCAAATAATTTAGACAAACAGATACGCACTTTTTTATATTGCATCTTTTATTTCAATTATACCATCATCGTATTATTTTTGGTTGGGAATCGTTGAAAAGTCAATTTATGCCACTTTCAAAATGTTTCTGGACACATCTCGCTTTCCATGCAACATGACGGGTCATGTCTGGTCTCACTTTTCAAACTAAGAGCTCGTGTTGTGGTCACGTGGTTCGTGACGCGAAATGGTGCTGCACAGAACGAGCAAAAATCGGTTCATTGGAGGAGCCCACCCACCTCCACTATGGGAATATCGGGAGTGAAACGATATTATTGTGAACGTGCGAACGGAAGTCGCAGTCTGGGATGCTGTTCCCACATAGCAGCGATCATTTATTATTTGACACACGATCATTACTTGGCGAAAATTGTTAACCGTCAGAAATGTTGAGTAGATTGTTTATAAACGAATGCGTGATCCCAGTTATTGAAGAAGACAGTGACAATGATTAATTGTCTATGATTGTCTAATTGCCTATGATTATTTAACCTACAACTGTGTAATTTCATTTATAGTACAAAAAATACATAAAGCTAAAAACAAAAGGGATTTGGTGATTTTATTTCGATAATATTCACTGAAGAGCAAAAAAACTGGTGCAGCCATGCGTATTGAAATAGAGAGATCTGGAACGTATAGGAATACGGCGCTCCGCTCGGCAATGTCTATAAGACAACAAGAGTTGGCACAGTTGTTAGATCGGTTACTGCTGCTACAATGACAGGTAATCACGATTTAAGGGAGTTTGAACGTGGTGTTATAGTCGGCGTAAGAGAGATTGGCATAGCATCTTCGAGGTCGTGATGAAATTTGGATTTTCCCGCACGACTATTTCACGAGCGTACCTGGAGTATCTGAAATCCAGTAAAACATCAAACCTCTGGCATCGCTGCTGCCGCAAAATGACTGCGTAGGAACGGGACTGACGACGACTGAGTGGAATCATTGATCACGTGACAAATGTGCAACAATTCCGAAAATTGCTGCAGAGTGCAATGCTGGGCCATCAACAAGTGTCAGTGTGCGAATCATTTAACGAGATATTATCTATATGGGATTTCGGAGCCGAAAGCTCACTCGTGTACCCTTGATGACTGAACGACACAAAGCTTTATGCCTCGCCTGAGCCGGTGAACACCGACATTGGACTGTTGATGAGTGGAAACACGTTCTCTGGCTTGTGGAAGCTCTGTGATGGTATGGGGCGTGTAAAGTGGGAGTGATAAGGGATCCCTGATACGTCTAGATACGATTCTGACACAGGTGACACGTAGTAAACATCTTGTTTGATCACTCGCACCTATTCAAGTTCATTGTGCCTACCGACGGACTTGGGCAATTCCAGCAGGACAATGCGACAGCCCATACGTCCATAATTGCTACAGTGGCTCCAGGAACACTCTTCTGAATTTAGATACTTCCACTGGCCACCAAAATCCTCAGACTTGAACATTATTGTGCATATCTGGGATACCTTGCAACGTGCAGTTGGGAAGATATCTCCACCCCCTCCTACTCTTACGAATAAATTATATTTTTATTAACTATGTATAATTGATTAAGAAGGATTCTATCAAAGCTAAAAAATATTCTTAAAAAAGCATGATTAGTTTCTGCTCTAATTTTAGAGAAGAGTAAATTATATACTTCTAATTTCAAATCAACGAACCATATTTATTCATAATTGTTTACATCATATAAAAAATATTAAGCCATTTGCGTCCTATTTAACAATACTCATAATAATAGCATGATTCACCGTAAAATATCGTAGATGTTTGCTCGTTAGTATCTCTTACTCGAATCCATAATAATGGGAAATGGTCACAAATATGTGCTGCCAAACTTTACCATTCTTTGTAATTGCCCGTATTTCATTTTTATATCAATCTCGACGTGAAAGACTGTTCTCAATTTTCACCGTTTTGCTACAATTTGGAGATATTTCCGGTGAAAAGTCAATTATTAAATTGTAAATTTTTGTTAGTTAAAAAACAATACATTTTTAAAAGTGGCCACTGCTTTAAAATATTGTTTATGAGTTACAATAAGCATAAAGTAAAAAAAATGTCGATACATAGCAGTGCACAGAAGAACATGAACAGTGTAATATGGCCCTTGTAGCTAGAAATGTGGTAGATTGTCCAATTAAATACGTGGGCAAATCATGTCACTGCATGGATCATTTGCATTAGACACCCAGGCATTCGCGTCGGCCCCGTTCCGGCTTCTCCCCCCCCCCAAAGCTGCCATCACCACACTACTTGCACGTTCGCAGCTCTCGCGAGAAGACGACTGGCTCGTAAGTGCAGAATGCCTGCGGGAGCAATCGTCGTGCAGGCCTGTCTTAACAGTTGATGCGCTCGGAATCACTAATCACTCAATACTGTAACACCCCCGGTCGTCTCGTGAGAGAACGCCCGGTTAGCGGCCCGGTTATAGCTCAGTCGGTGATGGAAGGAATCGTTAAACGGATACAATGGCAGTGCGAAACAAACACTTTGATCACTGGTAAAAATTACTTTTATTCCTGGGCAATCAAATCTAATGCCCCAGGGAAGTTACATTAGCAAATTGAGTAAAAAAATGAGAAAATTGGGTGAAAAGAAAAGAAGATGAAAAGTTAGAATTCAGAGTAAAGCTTAAAAATTAGGAAGAATTATGACTAACATTACAATGGTAAAAAAACAAAAGTTACAGGTTAATGTGCCATAGCGCGGCACCGCATTACAAGTTTTACACAGGGACGAATGCCCTTGAATAATACTACCTGGAGAAAGGTCTTTGCGCGCCCGGGGAGGGCGGGCGCGGTCGAGGAGGCGGCTGGGCGTCCTTCAAAAGAATTCAGCGGAGGTCGACGGCCTCCCGTGCCAACAGCTGAGCGGTCGGGTCGTTGACGTCACCAAGGGGTGGTGGCGCGTGGCTGCGGTGGTTGAACTCGGAGCGGCCGGGATTCTCTCGATCTCAGGAGCGTAGCAGTCAACTATGCGTACCTCTGCTAGGGGGCGACGGCGTCTGGTAGTATCTGGCAGAACTGGCAGAACTCGGAGTGGCCGGGCGATCTCAGGAGCGTAGTAATTAACCATGTGTCTCTCTGATTCTCATGGTAATTGTCGAACAAACAACTTCGGAAAGTCAAGAACTCCTTCAGATAAACATTCGCCTCTCTTCACAACTAATTCCCACTTCAGAGCAGTTTTCTCTGCCTACTGCCGTCGGCTCAATGCTCAGGCTCGCAGTAAAATTGTATAAGTACTTCATAGGCGCACTCGCCTGAATAGCTCCCCCCCAGAGAAGTTTCTCTGCCAACTGCCCTCAGCCTAATGCTCTGGCCCCGTCTGATGCTCTGGCCCTTCTGATATAATTTATAAGTCTTTCCGAGACACACTGGTCTCTCCCCGACGAATAGTTACCCCCCCCAGAGAAGTTTCTCTCCCGACTGCCCCCCGTCTAAAGCTCAAGCTCTTCTGACATTCTATCAGTCGAAATCGTATCAAGTCAACTTTTGCCCCCACCCGCTTTCTCGTGTGCTCCAGCTCCTTATAATAGTCGCGTCGCTATTGGCCAAAGGTAATGGCGCATTGCACTATTTTCAACCAATCGCGACGGGGAAGCCACGGAAATTTCCGCTCTCTGTGCCAGCTGCGAGTGGACAGTGTTATTCTTATTCCTTCTAGAACATCGGCCATGCCTGCGCAAGGGGGCGCGTTGTCCGTGAAAGAATTTATCACTCTGGGTTTCCCCGGATGTAACCGGGCGTTCTAGAAATTTCGCAGCTGGTCTTGCGACCACGTGCCTCTCTCAGTGAATGTGTCGACGCCAGCTCTCATAACGACTTCGTTAATGGGCCGGGGGCGCAAATGGCTGTCACGATAAGCAGGGTTGCGCGCGTATCGCCATCTGTTTACTGTCCCAGTAGAACTCAGGGTGGCCGAGTTTGTTTTATTTAATTTTCCTGGTATGAGGAAATCGGTATCGCTACAATACACAGAACTTAAATTAGTAGTAGCATTTTGATTCGAGTAGGGTAGTATACATAAGTCGAGGAGTAAACTTATTCATTTCGAGATTTCCGAGCATCTTTGTCGGAAAATAATACCAAGCTACTATTGACTACGAGACTATAAACTAGGGTATAACCAGGGGAAAAACTTTGACTCGAGGTACAGACATGCACAATTTAAGCTGCGCATCCAATAGCGGAAGGCTCTTTTATCTGTTGTCTCAATCTAGCAATTATTGAATATCTCCAGGATTTGAATTAGGGTTTCATTTTCCGGAGCTTCTTCCAGGAATCAATTCTACGTTGCCAAGGGGGATACGGTCATTTTCCGCCCTAAGAAAACCTGTTGGCCAAAATCGATGCCATGTACCTGGAGAGAATTATCTATTTGTTTATTGATCTCAATATAATGCGATATAACTGCAATGTACCAAATAGTTCCTAAAATATTTATATGTTCGTTTTGACAGATTTTGCACCACAAATTGACTATTGTGTTAATGTTTCTGTGGTATGACAAAATTGTGTTAACTTTTCATGTGTTAATATCTATTTTAGTATCCTCGTATACTGTGTGAGGTTTATGCTAATAGTATTTATTTTATTTACTTAATTTTAATCTCACTTATTTATGTGACATTAATAACATCTAAATACATAGGATTCAAACTCTATCATCCATTTATAATACATAAAGTTGTTTCAAGAAATTTGTAAGTATGTAAATAAATAGGTCACTAATTTAGGTAACTTCATTTTAATAAATTCTTTTACGGAATGCAGACTTCAACTATATTCTGTATACATACTGTAACGAAAATAAATTTTCCTACTAAACGTCTTACTAAAATATATAAATACCATCCCGCACTGAGACCAGTATAAATTTCACGGCCTAGATCGTAAATGTGAAGCTTTCGGATACAATTAAAAAAGATGCGCAAAAAATACATAGTAAGCACTGATTATTTTACGTTCACTGCAACATACGACGAAACGCTTGAAAGGGGAGGAGCACACTTGCGAAGCAGCCTCGTTAAGCTCCCGAGGAAGTGGGTCCGGCGGGCGGGTTCTGAGCCGCAAGTGCCTGCTCGGCGCCACCTTTTCTAGCCGCCCCCGCACGCGGCCTTCCGGCCAGAGCACTTTTCCGCTTCGCCCCCGAGTAACGATGTTTGTGGCGCGGGCCGCGGCGGGCGGCGGCGGCGGCGGCGGCGGCGGCGGCGGCGAGCGCAGCCAGTCTCCCTCTTTGCGCCCACAATGGCGGAGGATTTGAGCAATTTGCGGGACGGCTCGCAGTCAGCGCAATTGCCAACGGACGGACGGACGGGTGGGTGGGTGGGTGGGGCGGCGGACGAGGAGAGCGGACGCAGCGACGGCCGAGTTCGCCCGCATTATGGTAAGTGGCGTTAGTGGCGGCGGCGGCGGCGGCGGCGGCGGCGGCGGCGGCGGCGGCGGTGGTAGGGGCGACGACGCAGGAGGTGGTAAAGGCGGCGAAGGCGGCGGCGGCGGCGGCGGCCGAGGGGAAGTGCGTGCGGCTTGGAGAGAGTAGCCTCGAGAGGAAATTAGCGGCGGGAATGGTGATGCGGGGCCGCTGGTCGCGAATGTTGATACTGCTGCGCACATCGCCAGAATGGCAGTGACAACGACGGCGATGACAGTCGGAGTACGCATGAGAGCTTGATTGGCAACGAGGGAGCTAGAACGTGAAATCCTCTTTTCTATGTTACCATCTTTCTTGAACGAGTGAATAGTATACAATCACGAGTCTCGCCAGAATTATTTCCATAATTATCTTCCTGGAGACAAAATGAAAAAAAACAACCTGCGATTAGAAGTAAATTAATTTTTGTTGAAATATTATTTTATCGTTACGATTTGAATAATTCATTTTATGAACGTCTTTACTTTCTCGCCTATGTAAAAAAAATTGTAATACTTCAGCGGAAAGCGGCAATTTTTGATCACAAAAATTGGTATTGCAGGGCCCTGATATCGAAAAAGTGGATAAAGCTTGAAGCTCTATGTAGAGAAATACTTCTAACACTCCGCTTACCGCTTGGTCATAGGTATCGCCTATTCCGTTTAGATGTTTTGTTTCTAAAACTATTTGTCGTTTGTAAACTAGAGAGCCAGTGAATTTGAAACGTGTATTTAGTTTTCGGGAACTTTACATTTACATTAACCTTAACATTTTAAATTTTTCTCAAGAATGATTTCAATTTTTTTAATTATTTTTTTTTCAAACAGAGCAAAGAAACTTTAAAAACGTCGCAGGTCTTATTTTCGTTAAACTATCGGAATTTTTGAAAATTGTAAAAGTAATTTTTTTGGCGTCTTTACATAACTAGAATATTCAACAAAGATATTTTTCCCGAATATGTTCTTAACTGACAGATCTTTAAATAAGATCTTGTACATTTTTTTTTAGAAAATGTGAGCAGTTATCGCGTACGTCTACGTGAAATATATACCCAATTTTCAACAATAATTGTCAAAAATCTGCGCCAATTTTTCTTTTCTTCTCGAATAGAATGATGTACGTTTATAAAAATGGCAAGGTCCCATTTTCAGTGAACTTTTTAATTTCAAAAGTTGAAGGAAACAATCGATAGCAAAAATTTGCCGGAGGCAATGACTTCTGATTTTCGCCGCATATAGCAAACGTTGTCGACGACAATGCGGGCGAAACACAGTTCGCTGAATAAATCTAAGTTCACAAAGTTCATTTCAATTATTTCATCCAAAATTCTAAACTTCAGGTGTCGGTAGCGAAGACGTGTAGCGAGCAGCATTTTGAGGTAGCGAGGTGAGTTGAGTAAAAATCCGGAGCATTTGCTGTCCAATCGTCTCGGCGACGGCGGAGGCGGAGGCGAGGGCGGGGGTGGGCAAAGTACGAAACGAACGGCCGGCGCGTGGCGGAGGGGAGGCGGCAGCAGCGGTGACAGAGACGGAGGGAGAGCGGGGGGGTGCGATGGCGTACGGAGCACGCGGGGCACGGAGGGTGGCAGCTGGCGCCGCCGGGTCGCAGTCTCTCGTGCGCTCACCCACCCGCCCGCGCACCCACTCACGCGCGCTCGCGCGCGCGCGCGCGCAGTCAGCCAGCGAACTCCACGGCGGCTGCGGAGACTGCTCGGCGGAGGCGCGGCGGACGCACGGCGGAGGGGCGGCGGGGCGGCGAGGCGGCGGCGGAGAGCGGCGGGCGGGCGCGGGCGGGCGCGGGCTTTAGTGGAGAAACGCAATTTTCACATTCCTCTTACGTTCTTATCTGTCTGTCTCTCTCTGGCTGTGTTCGCCCCCAGGACACTTAGGTATACAGTCGCTCTCTGTCGGCCCCTCTTCGCCTTGGGGCCTGCGGGCGCTCAGCATCCCGAGCCTGTAGCCCCTCAGGCATCATCTCCCCCTTCCCTCTTCATCTCTCTCTCCGGCTCCACTTCCCCAGCAACTGCCCCGCGGGGGCCAACTCCCAATTGGTTCCATGTCGGGGATATTGAGTTCACAGTTACCATAGCAACTAGCTCAAGGCAAGGAACACTCAGTTTGTCCTAGCTCCCTCCATCCTTGCCCGCCACGCCTCGCCGCCGCCACCGCCGCCGCTTGCTTGCATATACTAGATCTATCTTCAGCAAAGGATATTCGATATTCTGTATGGAGAGAAAAAAAAAGTTCGGAATTTTTTCTTTCCCTCTTTGTTCCCACTCAACTTCCCTTGACAACACATGTGGTTTATAATACGCAGGCGCTTTGCGGAACAGCAGCAGCGGACACCACGATCACATCCACGACTGTCAGCGCTGGAGTGGGGAGAAGGGGGGGCGGTGTGCCCGAGCTGGCGGGCCTCGTGGCGGCCGATGCTGCTAAAGTTAGAGAGAAAGGTGATCCTAAAGGAAGCATACAGGTAATCGCCGTATACATGTTAGAATCCGGAAAAGTGGCGCAAAAAATCTTATGAATAATCAAATTCTCCAGTTCGGGATTCTTAAGAATAGAGTCGTTGCGAGGGCGAAGGGGAGTGGTTTACATTCCTAAGTAAATCTCCCCATCTTGTTCCTTAAATCGATATTTTCAACTTATCATTCAGGTTATAAATTCATTTTCAAGAACAAGGATCCGACGCACTTGTTTGCGTTGTCAGGACCCACACGTGCATTCCTTACCGTCCATTCTATTTTTGCTAACTTTTATGTCTCTTCCATGAATTTAATATCGTTTTGTTTCGTATAGTTTGATAACAATGTTTTCAGAATTATCAGAACAATTGGTAATTTGTGATGAGTGGACGAAAATGAAACGATAATTCCTCCATCAGTTACATAACAACACACACACGCATTCACGCATACTACACACGCGTCAGCTGTCTGCAAATATAATATAAACATATATAACATTTTTGTTTGTTGAAATCCTCTTCAGAACAAAATAAACACATTTTGTAGAGTTTTAAAAAATCGAAATGAAAACTATATAATGCAATGATAAACTCAGGAAACGCTTTAGAAGAGGTATAATGTTGCCAAATTTGAACTCGTTTGTGTTTTTTACTTCCGTCATCTCTATTAAAATTAAATTAAAACAAAGTATTAATTAAATTAAAACAAACTGCAATATATCTACTTTCGTTCATTTGTGATCGGTCGCCTAATTGGGAGTCAAATTCTCTCATGTTCCACTTCACATGAAATGAACGAGAGAGAATAAACAAATTGAAAGAAGAAACGCGTTTATGGAAAACAACATTAATCAAACATAATTAGAAGAAAATGTAATAATTATACAGTTAAATTTGTTGAAATAAATATTAATTTTCTTGAGATATATCAACACTTATTTATTTAATAAATTTCACTCCACATTCCAATTATCAAGATAATATCTACAAGAAATCATTTCAATATTTTCAACTGTAGTTCCCAGCCGCGGTTAAATGCTTCCCATTTAGTGAAAACAATATGTAGTACTACGGAAAAATAAGTTTTATTCAATAAATACGTACTAAGAATATCTTAGGATGAAAAAGTGAATAACAACCAACATCGTGGTTAGTAGGTTTAGTTTTAAACTCTCCATGCACATATAGTTCGGTCAATTTAGCACAATCGTTGAGAACCTCGGTGAATATAATATACAAACCAAACAGTGGGTTATATGTGCTTTTTTTCGATTTCCACAGAACAACCTAGATTCAACATGCGAAATTCTTTGAAATCATGTAAATTCAAAATATTGATTTAAAATTCTTATTAACTTGAAATATTTTGCCATTTTGCGAGTATCCAATTTTCTGTGTGGATTGGCTGCTCGTTATTAAAATTATATTTTATGGTTTGCTGATATAAAGGAAAAAATATTAATTTTTACACTTCCTCCTCCTGCCTGCTTCAGGAAATGGAGATGACTTCTCAACTGACTGAATCTTTCATTTCAATTATATCTAATGTCTTCATAAATATTAATCTAAACATTCTATTTAATAATTTTGCCAAATAGTTCAGCGTAATATCCCATTTCAAAGTTACTTTTTCGCCATACAACTTGTTGACGTAGTAAATTACTTGCCTAATTTGTTACTCTAACTTGTTGTAATAAATCTAACTTGTTAATCTATCTGTTTGTTAGTCTATTTGTTTGTTAGTCTATCTGTATGTTCGTCTATCTGTCTGTTCTGTTTGCATGGCGTCTGTCTGTTCTTCTGTATGTATGTCTCTGACAGCCAGTTCATCTGTCACTATGTCATCTGTCTGTCTGTATGTCGTGTGTCTCTTCGTCTGTCCGTCTATGCGGCTGTCAGCCTGTTCGTGTGTGGGCCTGTTTACTGTAGATCTCTGTCCGTTCGTCTGTCTGTCCGTTGGTCTGTCTGTCCGTTCGTCTGTCTGTGTGTTTCCTGTCTGTGTTTCCTGTCTGTGTGTTGGTCTGTCTGTGTGTTGGTCTATCTGTGTGTTGGTCTGTCTGTGTGTTGGTCTGTTTGTGTGTTTGTTGGTCTGTTTGTGTGTTTGTTGGTCTGTTTGTGTGTTTGTTGGTCTGTTTGTGTGTTTGTTGGTCTGTTTGTGTGTTTGTTGGTCTGTTTGTGTGTTTGTTGGTCTGTTTGTGTGTTTGTTGGTCTGTTTGTGTGTTTGTTGGTCTGTTTGTGTGTTTGTTGGTCTGTTTGTGTGTTTGTTGGTCTGTTTGTGTTTGTTGGTCGGTTTGTGTGTTTGTTGGTCGGTTTGTGTGTTTGTTGGTCTGTTTGTGTGTTTGTTGGTCTGTTTGTGTGTTTGTTGGTCTGTTTGTGTGTTTGTTGGTCTGTTTGTGTGTTCGTCGGTCTGTTTGTGTGTTCGTCGGTCTGTCGGTTCGTCGGTCTGTCGGTTCGTCTCTCTGTCTGAGTGTTGGTTTGTCTGCCTGTCTGAGTGTTGGTTTGTCTGTCTCTGTCTGTTCGTCTGTCTCTGTCTGTTCGTCTGTCTCTGTCTGTTCGTCTGTCTCTGTCTGTTCGTCTGTCTCTGTCTGTTCGTCTGTCTCTGTCTGTTCGTCTGTCTCTGTCTGTTCGTCTGTCTCTGTCTGTTCGTCTCTCTGTCTGTTCGTCTGTCTCTGTTCGACTGTCTCTCTGTCTGATCGTCTGTCTCTCTGTCTGATCGTCTGTCTGTCTGTTCTTCTGTCTGTCTGTCTGTTCGTCTGTCTGTCTATTCGTCTCGTCTATTTATTTCTTAGAATGAAAAAAGGATTTCTTTTGTATTATGTATATTACAAATTTCTAGAGCCCGGAAGTACAGACAGTTTACCTAAAAAAGCTATGCAAAAAATAATTTATTCTGGCTGAAATAGGGGTGCCAATAGGCATGTAAGCAATTAAAAATAACAACTTTCG
This sequence comes from Gryllus longicercus, assembly GCA_038098605.1. NCBI lineage: Eukaryota > Metazoa > Arthropoda > Insecta > Orthoptera > Gryllidae > Gryllus > Gryllus longicercus. Next base: position 1,066,059 of record JAZDUA010000230.1, read on the forward strand.
AGGTATGCATGGATAAATTAAATAATTAAAATGAATCAAATTTTTAATCTAACTCTAAAATTTACATCAGCACTTACATAGAAGGAAAGTAATTTTGTTTGTAATATTAATTTCACGTGACTACCTGATATGATGTCTACGGATTTGTTTCATTCGGGACGCTGTCTCTTCGAACAGGTATTTTCGACTTTCTTTTAAATCGTAGAATGGCTTTACTGGAAATGGGTAATTCCACGTGAAATCAGACAAAAAAAGCATGACACTTTCCGATTGGTCTAAAAATTGTTTGACATGTAAAAATATCTAAAAGCATCAAATTTAGTGCATGTGTTTGACATCTGGCCTTGTTTTTATATACCTAATATAAACAAAATATCCATTCTAATATAAAAAAGTTTCTGCTATGCTGAGTTTGTTGGTCCTTAAAATTCTACAAATTTTAAATTTTCAGGCAAAAAAATAAAAATGAAAAGATCAGCATGTTAAACTATTAATTTCAAACATTAATTATTTAATATGGTGTTTAAATTCGAACATTTTTTGCAAAATACTAAGTCTTTTAAAATGGTGTTCATATTTTTCAAAAAATGTAAAAATCTACAATTCTAGATCAACTCTTGTATATTATTTTTGGATTAATAATATATCTGATTATAAGTTCTGTAAATGTCACGTTAATTCTATCTATACATTTCAAAAGTTAAAAAGTCTGAAATTTCAGACTCACATTGAGATATTTAACACTAGCTGGTCCTGAAACCTTTCATTGCAGAGAAGGACAAAAACTGGCACTGGCTTAGTGTTGTCCAGACTTCGGAGAGTTTCCAGCTTCATCGAGATTTGTGTCAATCGAAAATTAGTGGTGCTTCAACAGCACACATTTTTCGCGTTATTTGTAGCAGCTCCGCAGTAATATGGTACTACATGAACCTAAATAAGTGTAACTAAACCAGTAAACGTTATCGCCGAGGTTAGAATTCAGTTCCATCAAGTTAACGCGCCATGCGCCTTACCGCAACACCACGCATTCGCTCTGCCGTACTTATTTGTGCTGACACTTAAAGATCTAAATGTCTAGTCCAAATTTCTAACGCGCAAATTTCGAAAATTCAGAGAGTTCAACTACGACGAGACCTGCACCATTCACATCAGCGTCCCTTGTGTTATCTGTGAAAACTAGAGAAAGATTTTGGAAGGTATTTTGATATTTTTAATAAATTTCATTAATTTCAAGCAAAAATTACAATAGAAATTCTTTTTTTTTCAAAAAAGTACGTAATCTTTTTAAATATTTGATTTTTGAAATAGATTTTATTGAAGGAAAAATCACAACCTTGTAGATTTGAAATGTTACCTGTTTACAATTTTGAAAGTACAGAAAATTTGCCAGAAATGAGATCAGTACTGCTTTTTTACCCTCTTTTGATACATCTAAAGAGAAAATTTAAAGATAAAATCCGTTTTTGAGAATATTTTGTTTTTTTAAGTCGCATTAATTTCAGGGAGAAATTACACGAATACTTATGAATTACTCGTTTTTCTAAAAACATTGTACTGATTTGTGAGAACGTTTTTAAAGGCAAAAATCTCTATATTAAATTTTGTAGTTTTGAAATGTTAACGTTTCGCAATTTAAGAAAATACAACGCTATTCGGAAATGAGACTAGCGTCAATTTTTACCGTCCTTTGATACATGTGAGGTGAAAATTTACAGAAAACATTACAGCAATTTTGGAGAAATAATAAACTACCTATATTTCATGCAAAATTACACAAAAACTATTCATATATTTGAAAAATTATACGTGACTTTATTTCAAGAATTTTTTTAAAGAAAAGATGTCATTTAAAAAAAATCTCTCTTCAATATTCTAGCTGTGAGAAGAGACCGAAAACAAAATTTACTTTTGCAATTTTTCGGAAAATCAGTGATTTCAACGAAAATGAGACGCAAAGTACAAGTAAAAAATATACAACCCAATATTTCGTTTTATTTTCTTTCAACCACACAGATCGAATGTGTGTATATATATATAATATATATATATATATATATATATATATATATATATATATATATAATAAAATGACAGATTGTATAACAGATGAGCGTCGCCTGAGACCGCATCGCTCTCCGCTAAATATTCTTCCGCCAGTCAGCTGAGTTGCATTCACAGCTGGCCGCGGTTGACTGAATTTTGTTGTTCAATGTAATTTTGATCGCGTGGATGTTAGAAACAGTTTTCACGAGAGATTCATTTAATTCCGTATCATTAATGATGAAAAATTATACTAAGTGATTCAAAACATTTCGAAATACTCTTGAGAACATGTGTGATAGATTGTATTAAGTCATTAGATACAAGAATGAAATGGAATATACTGCAAAGCTCCTACGTAGGCCTTGTAAAAAACTACCGGAATTCTGCCGGTACTTTTCGATCTTGCGTGTTCAGAAGATTCAAATTAATGTGTGCTGTATAATGTTTTGCAGTTATGATATCTGGTGTTTATAATTACGATTTCATTTTCACGTTGCTCATCTTATGACTGACAACCAGTGTATCAATTATTGATCAGTGACTTGCAGATATGGTTAGTTAATTGTGAATTCGTTGGAATAATACTTAAATACTATAATTTGTTCAGTTATTGACTAATAAAACAAGGCTTAAGTGACATGTATAATTAACATAAAACTACCATGAATGTGCTATTTTCTTTTCATAATTTTGGCTCCTCCTGATTGTACAATCTTGGAAAATTTTCACACTACATTCAAAGATTTCTTTGGGAAAAAGGGTACAAGTTAGTAGATATTCTGGAGTACTGTTTGGCAGAATTCTCAGTTAATTCAATTGATCAGTAACTAAAGGTAAATTTCTTAAATATGGAAATCAAGTCAGTTCTTAAAAGATCAAAAATGGGTTGAAAACTGCTATAAATTATTGTACTCACCTGTCATTCAAAAGATATTAAATAGTATATTCAAATTAATGAAAGATAAATGGTTTTTCATGATCACTGTGCAAGTTTTAGCCTTAGAAATGAAAATTGAAATCTTTCATACCTTCAAAACTTTATTACATAATATGAAAGTCAATTAGAAATTAGGTGAAAGGTAACATAAAAAAGCAAACGTATAAGTGAAAAAATAATTTCCTTTATTTGCATGATTATTTATTTGAAGGATACAACATTTCCACCGTATCCATTTGAAGTTCAATAAATTTTATCCACTTAGATAAAGTCCAACTATACAAAATCAAAATGAGTTTCCTAAGTCCTTTTAGAAAATATTCACAACCTACTATTAACATCTCCAGCCTCATCCTACCACATTTGCCAGGGTGAGGAGTAAAAATTTTGAAATAAAAATTATACATTTGAATTTTTACCAAGAGGATAAAACAAAGAACAATGTACGTATTGTATCTTCTTATATGACAACACTTTACTAGTTATCAAAGCAGTCCTAACAGCCGATTTTGATAATTTAATAATGTATTGCATTAAGATGTACAATACGAGCATCTAACATACTGCTCAAAAGATAAAACTTTTCTTTTCACTGAATCTGCATTTCTAATTCTTTTTTATTAAAAGAACTAATTTTTCTATTACTTGAAGTTAATTTTTGATGAGTGTAAATGAATGTTATTAAAATATATTTTCATCCCATTCATTCACAATCAAACCTTTTCTTCACATTCTTTCATTCACACTTCATTTTATATGCCTGATTCATATACATAAAAAATGAACTTCATATAACTGAAAAAACTTCTTTCTTTTAATAAATAAAATTAAAACTATACAATAATTACTGAAAAGAATTTACGAAGGAAGTTAACATGTGCAGACATAATGAAGTGTCTAGTTATATCTTCTGAGAAGTACGCCGTAAAAAAACACCTACCCATAGAGAGGGTAAAAAGCAACATTACTTCTGGGAAGCAAGCAAATGAGCATTTATTTCAAAGGCATATTTATTTCAGTAAGCCAAGTTCAGTTTAAAAACAATAAAGATTCACTATTTCACCTGGAATGTAACCTCTTACTTGCCCTCGATGGAATAATATAAACTTTTAATTCTGTACCTGAGAAGAACAAGAGTTATCTCAAATCTTTTTTCAAACCTATGAAATATACTGCATTAAACATGTAAATATACTGACCGTATCTCTCTTAAGTAGAGACACAAGAGCCCAGGCATGGGAACAGCATGAGGAACGTTATCATCAGAGTCATCCTGAATATTTACTATGACAGAAATCCCTGAAGCATCCTGCCTAACTTCTACTTTCCAATCTTCTTCTATAATTTTCTCTTATGTGTGTCATATAATTCTTCCAACTAAAGCAATGTACAGAATGAATAAGTACTTTATATTAACAAATTTTCTGCAAAAAAGACTCTAGACAATATTTTGCTTCTTCCCACATTCACCCACATCAACTGATATGATTTTTCAAATCATGAAAACATTGGCAATCACATTGTATCAAAATCATGCAAAAATAAAACTGCCTTATTCTATGATTAATTCAACAAAACTTAGGTTTAAGAGTACCTTTTCTGAACAATTACTTAAGAAGTTTTCAAAAGAAGACTCTTAAAGGTATGCTCAGGTCTTAACGGTATGTAGTGCTGAGATAGAAAATGCTGCAGGTCACCCTTCCTACATTTTGATGAAGGCCTTTTCACTTTCTAAAAAATTGGAAATGACAAAAGGATATTTAAATAGTTTAGTTATATTCAAAGACAATATGCATTTATTTTCATTCTCTCTATAAATACATATAAAACATTCTACTGGCAAACTTGATGTTCTCTAAGAAAAATTGTATTACTGATATAACTAAAATCACTGAACACCATTGAATGTAATAAATTTTTTATTCCACGCTTTTAAGTGAAACATCAATTTTCACCACTGTGTAGTTACAGTAGTAATACTCGTTTTATAATCGGGTATTTTTATAAATGAATAAATGTATTATTTCAATGAATATTTTTCACATTTCTAAAAAACAATTGATGAAATGTCACTCACCAGCACAGATTGAACAGGTGCATTGTCCATTACAATAACTGATGGTTCTGCTAATCAAGGTAGTAATTCTTCTTTCATCCACTTTTGGAACATCTCTACTGTCATAGTTCTATGATATTCATCTACTTCTTTTGTCTTCGACGGAAACAATAGTTCTGCATCTTCGATGAAACCATTTGCACCTCATGCATGTAAGACTATATATCTTTTACCTTCATCTAAATTTTTGCTTGAGCAACTTTCATTTTTATCTTGCCATGACCGAGAGGCAAAACCTAAAGGATAGGTTGAAAACAATTAGTAAAGATCTACTGAAATAGAATCATATTGAACCACTATGTAGGTGCTTCAAACTGGACAAACGATATTCATCATACACATAAGTCATTACACACACTGCTATTTCCCAAAAGATGCATTTCATTACATGCAAATCATGCCTTCTCCATTCCCTTATATCTAGAATTTCATAATTTTCAACACTACAAAATTTAGTAGATTTTTTGCTTGCCTTTTGAATAAGACCAAGTTTCATCCAAAACCACAAATTAATAACCTTCAGCGTTCAATTTCATATATTCCATCAAAAGTCAGATCTTTCAATAACTATTATCATTTCTTTCCATGCAAATATAAATAAATTACTTACCATTCTTGTACATTGAATAAATAATGTGCCTAATCAAGCCCTGTCCAAAATCATCCACTACACATGTTTTGTTCCCATCTATTCCTGGACACTCCTTTCTAGAGTCTGAGCAGTATCAGGGTCTTGCTTCCAATATCTGTAAAATTAAATTCAACATTATCCAAAACAATTTCACCTGACACTTTATTGACTTTCATATGACACTTTATTATGATTTTACTTACTTTTGAACAATGTGAGTTTTCAGCTTCAATTCATAGGCAGTTTTGTCAATATCTGAAGAAGTTTCTATATTGCATCGCATCATCAGCTCTTCCACAAATCTTGCAATAAAAAAGATGTCTTCTTGGCACTGATGCTGTGTCACTTCTCCCTTCTGCAATGGACTTATTGCTAAAGTTGCTTAAACACTATTGACTACATTAAATATTTACAACTTAATAGAATATTAATGTTACATCTAATATTTCGATGAATTAAATATAATATAAATATTAAATAAATAATGGAAATTCTCCGAAATATGTGGAGTGAAATCGTTCACGTCTACTCCCCTGTGTCGACGATCTCACAAAGGTTCAACAGGCTGAGGAGAAGGGCTCGGAGAGCGCCCCTCTCCGGGGGTGCCAGGTCAAAATACACAAAACAGTCATAAACACGCAAAACTGTCCTTGAAACTCGGGCAAAAGGCCCGCGCGGGGCCCGCCAACATAAGAGAAGCCATGTTAGCTGCACC